>JALIZH010020936.1:0-24787 GCA_030522465.1 Rhipicephalus appendiculatus
GCTGGCAGCTCGTCAAGTACTCCGAGAGGCGTGCCGGTCCCATCATGGTACGTCGCTTAGACAACATTACACAGTTTTAGTTGAGCGAGCTTAGCGGAATAGCGGGATCGAAATGCGTATGCGCAGAAGCCTTACCAACCTGAAAGGTTTAGCGTGCGCACGCTATTTCTCAAATTCAATGTCACCGTGTTTACCTAATTTACTCAGAAAACATTGCGGTGGTTTCGAACTCAAGTTGGCATTACTGCTGAAGCATTCAGTTCGATCGTACCGAATGAGTGTGTACAATGACCTTCAGGCAACTTTGACGGCAGAGTATTATAAATAACTCTGTGGAATTTCCGAGATATTTCCTATTTAGAACGTTTGTTGGACTTACAAGCGAATCGCTATAAAAAATTCCGTAACATGATATTTTCGCTTTTGGTGTGTGGTGCATAATCAAATTTTATTATTCTCAGCGGCGAAGAGGCAATACCTTGACGTCCTCCACGTGGGAAGGCGCAGGCTCAGCCGCCTTAACTGTTGGCTTTTAATAAAAGTTTATTCTTTCTATTTTTCAAAAGATTGAAATATTACTGCATGCGGAGAGATAGGTCAAGCATTTTTTTTTATTCTTTTGAACGCATTTATCCTCAGATATAGAGGGACATCGTCGTCGAAACTTGGTCACGTAAACGCTATCAGGCTTTGCTCAAGCTCGCTTTCCGCAACGACTTGCGGGAAAGCGAGCGTTTTTCGCAACGAACGTTTTTGGAACAGTACCGCAATTCTCTCAACCTTAACTATCGAGCTAACTCTAACCCTAAAGTGAAACTAGCTATCACGGTGCCAACAAGTGCAATGCCTGCTCTGCGATTATTTTTTGGGACATAAGTCAGGCTGCCTTGAAGCATCTATTTAAATGAGAAATTTAAAGAACGATCAGCTGACCTAATGGTTGCGTTCTGTTTCCTGCATTATTTTGAGCAGCGTACGGAGCCATAGTTTGTAACAATAGAACGGAGCGCTTCTTCTACTCTGGTAGAAGCGATCTATTGCCGATTACATATCTCGAAGGCACATCACATCTTTTACGTATTTGAATACACTATTGCAACACCTTATAGTGGCGGTGTGCCGGATCACTTCTTCTAAAAAATGGGGATTATATTAAAACCGAATATTATCTGGCACTAAAATCTTTGCACATTCTGCCAAATATAGGAACCCATGGAGGCAGGTAATGTTGGCAGCAAAACATCATATTCCTAAATTTTTTGTCGGACAGCCCTATTTTCCTAACCACGTGAGGACGATCAGCATGTGAGCATGTGCACAATCATTGCCAATTCTCGCGTTCATAACGCAATATTTTGTTCTAAATGACCAGATTTTAAAGTCGGAGAGCGCTATGAAGCCAGGCGATGTTCGGGCATCGTCCTTTATCTATGTGCCACCATTCATTATTAAACCCATGTGCTTCCTACCCATCATTCCAATGACGGCTAGACCACCTTGCATGCAGCTTCCGTAGACAACAGCACCACAGTGTCCCTCAGTAATTATTACAGGAAACTCAATGGTGCATAGCATACGAGCTCTCTGCAACAATAAGCTGCATAATTTCGCCCTTGTGTTATTCACTGGCATGCTGCCAAGAAAAGACAAGAAAAATGTGTGGACACCACCAAAGCCGTAACTTGATAATTTTGTGTTTTCGTGGGAGCCGAGCTTGCGCGTTGCCTTTCATGTAACGACTCGCAAAAACGCCGGACTTTTGTTAGAAGTGAAGTTATGCTTTGCAACAATACATTTGATTTTTTAAGTACTTCTGCTGTTCCTTGTGTTAGGAAAGCTTTTATCAAAATATTTAACAACTCTGTGCAGCTACAAATTGCCCACAGAGTCAAGGACAGCCCAGAGAAGGCTACATTTGCGGTTGACGACTTGGCAGTCGAAAGCGGACCGTGCTCCTCAGGTAAGAATGGCCACGCATATTGAGTAGTTCAGGCGCTGGTTGTCAGCTCCCAAGTGTCATGCGTAATTTCCCAGGCCTTTCGTTTCCTTTTTTTCCTCTCTCTCTTCTTGGATCTAGTATTATTTATCTATATCAAAAGAGCTGGAGCTACAGAACGCAATTTTAGACGTCTGAAATGTAAAACTTTTCAGAAAATACCAATACATCGGAAGTATAAGCGTTCTTGCACTGATCTGTCCTATAGTGTCTGAATTGGTCTTCTAGACAAGTGATCTACAATTTCATTTCCTTCTTTAGTGTCGCAATGTTTTCTTATGGTCATTTCGAATAAAATAAAGAAGGCAATGTTAAAGGCCACAATCATAGGGTGGTAAGGGAAGAGGGGGGCGTAAAAGGACTGCAACCATGCATGTACACGAATAAAAAAAAACTTAAAAATATCAGTGGCATGAGTATATTTTAAAATATGCTTCATGATTCCTTCATGATGGTAAAGCGCTAAAAGAAAACGGAGACTTATGAAGAACAAGACTTATGATTCCTTCCCCTTCTACAATATAAAATGTGTTGTGGACACTACAAATCAAATTTCATTTCTTTTGTCATCTACGTGTATTTTTGGTGTTATGTCTACGGAAATTTTATGTACTAATAAAGGAACTAATGTCATTGTTCAGCGATGAAATTATTTTCTTAGCCTTTCCTTCAAGAAGGTCATTCTTATTTACTTATATTCTATTCAAGAACCGAGGGACGGTTCATGTGATTTTGATTGGGGAGACGCTTGTGGATACGACTTTGGAGTCGGCAACAAGTCCTGGAAACTGGAGGACAGCCGCCGAGAGAGGTTCAAGCCACCAGACCACTCGACGAGTACAGTTCTCGGTGAGCACTAACTCCGTCATGTAGAATCCGAGAAAACGCCAGTATACGTAATTTCAAGAGTCAGGCGATGTCGCTTGTTCATAATATTATTATGCTCCCGTCAAGTCTCTTGCTGTAGTATTTCTCGCCGTTAACTTCTTTAAGAGTCACTCAGACAACAAAGTATTTGCAATGTAATAACACAAATGCTGCGTATTCCAGTACCCTCATAAACAAGTGCTTTTTTTCTGTGATACGCAATCAGACATTCTCGATGAAAAAAAAATATATATATATATCAAAGGTTCCTCGTATTTTTTTTTCTTATACCGCGATGTCTTACGGCTCTGATTGCATATTATTTCTCTGCCGCGTTTATTTTTCCCTTCCCTTAACTATTTCTCTTCTAGAAGGACGAAATAACTAAAAAATTCGCGCAGTAAAATGCTCCCGCTATTGCCGTGCGTCGAAGTAATTAGTGTGCGCGTTCGACCTAGAGTGCACAGTGATGACAAGGTGCGACGCACAGACGCAGTAACGACGTTTTCAAGATTTCTCGGCAGACCTTTTTTCAGGCAATGCCTTCACTACAACTTCCTATCACACTACTGCTAAGAAACATACATTGACACGGAAGTTTAAGTAAAAAAGAAGCATGGTTGTCAGCACAGCAATGAAATTTACAGGCGTGTATTAGGAATAAGACGTTTCACAAAAAAAGTGTAATGGATGTCACGCTGCATTTTCAATATCAAGAGGGCTTTTCATACTCTTACTACAGCAAACACACATGTCATAGGGCAACGTTCAAGATAAAGATGTTACGTCATTGAAATATATATGGTGTAGTTTAGGAGAACACGTTTCTTTACTTTTTTATATTCCGATGCGTGGATTTTTACCAAGCAATGAAATTTGACTACAGGGCCTCAGCTGAATTACATCGAAATGTATTGTTGGCAGAACAGTTTTGCATGAAAACGAAATAACGCATGGCCTTGTTTCATCATTGTCATTTTCATTATAAAATCATCGGTGTTGTATATTGTCATCATTTTGTACTGTTCAATACGTTCTTAACGGCGGGGTAATTTATTCCCTACCCGAACTAAAGCGCACTGATTGAAACAACGAAATGGGCTATATCATAACTCAATAAAGCAGTCTTGCAGTGATTCGATAGTGACAAACGACTAGTTTTTACGTTTTGCTGGTAACGAAGTCATTAAAAAGACAAATCAAGGGCTACCAAATGAGGACCGAAGACATCTTCTGAAAGTGCTTTATCGCACGGCTGCACATTAAAGAATGCTAGAATATTAGCTGAAGTCATTCTTTACACGGGAAGTAGCTCCTGTGTTGGAAAAATTAGCGCCGCTTGCACTATATATGTCGCGCAAGGCTGGCTCACAGCAGAGCTGGTGGCCACATAGCTGGCCCTGGCTTGGACAGGCTTTTACCTTCTCACCTATTTCTTTTTCCCACCCCTCGCTATGCTATACTGTACGTGACCATGCTTGCTCTCTCTTTTCTTGTCCGTTGTTAGAGTCTGTTTCTTTCTATCTCTATTTTTTTTCTGTGCCTTTTTTTTCTTTTTCTGCCTTTCTTCCCTTTCTTTCTGTTTATCTTTCTTTCTGTCTCTTTCTTTGTATCTCTTTCTTTCTTTCTCTCTCTCTCTCTCTATCTCTGTACTCGCTCTCTCCTCCTCTTTTCTCTCCTCCTCACCTTCACATCTTTCCTCCTCACCCCCCACTTTGTTTTCCCACCCCCCTTGCTAAACTGTACTATACAAGACTACGCTAAGCTCTGCTAGCGTGCCTGGATAGCTTAGCGGTTACGACGGTCGCCATGAGAGGGGCGTGACCGAGTGTGCGTCGCTTCATGAGAATGATAATTTTGTATCTCCGACACACGGCAAACCTCGACCATAACAGCTCTGCTGTAAACAACCACATATTGTTCTTTGTCCAGGTGGTGTAGCCTACCTCGGCGCACAGGGTAGCTCTACAAGGGCCTCCTTCACATCACCTTTGCTAAAAGGTCGGAAGGAAACGCAGTGTCTGCAATTTTACTACTACGTACCCTGGAGCCTGAGCACACCAGAAAACTCGTACTCATTGGGTGCTGCAATAAGAGGTAAGAAACGTTGTTCTTTTGTTGTATCACGAAATGTCACAAAGGATGCTTTTTTTTTTTTGGTGTTTGACAGTAGAAAAGCTTGCGGGATTCTTCAGCTTCGCCTTCAAGAGGAGAACGCGATAGGGTTGTGGGTCCCCGATCGCATCGCCTCCTCAATCCCTAGCCTCACTCGGATTGTCGGCGGACACCTCAGCCGTGCCGCCAAGAAGGGGAACGTCTGTGCTCGTAACATTGGCCGTTTCAAACTACCCTAGAATGCCTAGTGCAAGTACAGTTGGGAGGTGCGCGCTACGTCATAGTTCTTCCTTTTGCGAATTGGCGCAGTACCCACAACACGCCCGTAAGACAGAACGCACAAACGCACAGCTGCACACTTTGTTGATGCTGTTTATGATTAATTATGCCCGAGCACATTGTAAGCGGTGGGTCTCTAAACCAACCATTCAATGCGCGATTCACACGTTTTCATGACTGATGCGCTCCAACGCTTCTGGCACGCAATATTACATGTGATAATGAGACTCCTCGCACTGCATGACATAATTATACGGTTTCTTTTTTTAAGAAACACATTCGTGGATGGTCATTTCACTGTGCTAGAACACCTGCTTCCCACGCAGAAGTCCTGAGTTGTCTGCCCACTAGACCCAAAGATTTTTATTTTCAGTTTATTTGCGTCTATCTCGAATTTTCGCTTACGGACAACGCTGATTTTTCCCAACAGCTAGTGAATCTCAAACCGACACCCCGCATTTTTTGGAAACTGTGATCTATAACGGTATCTCTTTAGAAGCAGTGCATTCATTTTCTCCTGTAAAAAACCTGTCAGGCCCATCTCCCACTCCCCCCTGGTACTTACTGTTCTTTGCTATTTTTGCCATGCCGCCTAATATAATGCTAAGCAGTAATTCTTTTGATTTCGCTAAGCATCGTCACTGTCAATGAAAGACGATGACTCAACCACATTGGAGAGGAACGCTTCACCGCCAGAAAGCAGTTAATTTCGGTAAATAATGTGTGGTCCAAAGCACTTTTAGATACCAGGAATGAATGCCGGAAATAGGAAGCCGGAATCTTTTATCTGAGAGTGTAGAGAACGTTACACGCGTATAACTTTAGCTAATGATAAAATAGAAAACATAAATGTAGGGACTACCTTTTTAAGGCAAATATTTTCTTTTGTTTAAATATCGTGATTCAGTTTCGTATAAAAAATATAAGCGTGTGGTAGAGCTTTTCAGTCTAGCGCTTTAGTTGCTATTTTGATCAGCGAAATACGACGTACTTGGGAAGAATTCGTATATTTTTCTATATTTCGTTGTCTGGGATCTTTAGCTTGCCACAAAAGTGCTCAGAAGTTTAGTTATTCTGAGACAACTCACATTTAGTTTCTTGCGTGTCACAAATATGCAGTTTGAGTGCTAAACACGTGGTTAGAAAGTATAATCCGAATCCATATTGCACATCCCGCACTCGCACGATTGACGTGCAACGGTGTAGAAAAATCATCAGACGATGAAACAAATGAGTAGCCTCTAGAAAGGCGATACACTTTTTTCAAGCATGTTACTCTAGTAAGAGCAGGATTTTAAGAGCAGAGATGTTTATGCTCGCCAAAGCTCCGTGTGGGGTTAACCAAAAGCTCTCATCATGAACGGCCTGTATACGTTATATGACATCTCTCCTCACCTAGCAACGCGTTAGAGGAATGAAAGTAGGAGGAGAGGAAGACAAGAACTATATAAAACAAAATAAAATATTCTTGCCATGGCAGGGACTCGAACCCGCGTGCTCACGGTTTGAAGACGAGCGCCGTAGCCACACGGCTACCCAGCCTTCTTTTTAGGGGCGAAGCTCCTTAAAGCGGCACCCGTTCGTCCCTCGTCGTAGTCGTAGTGCGTAACCAGTCTTACGCTTTGACCTCCAAGGTGGTGCCGGTGGGAGATTTCTCCTGTGCGTTGTTGAACAATAAAAAATTCGCAGCGTGCGCGTTAACTAAAAGCCGAATTCTTCTGTCTCTCATTCCCCATTGCAGCCATTGGCATTTCTCCTGTGCGTGATTAAACAATAAAAATTTTGTTCAAAACGCCGTTGATTGATGAAATAAACCAACGAAAGACGCCAGATGTTTTCTAAAAGCAAAACGAAAAGACGCCAGATGTTTCTAAAGCAAAACGAAAAGACGCCAGCTGCTTAACGAAAGACGCCAGGTGTTTTCTAAAGCAATGGTTTTATAATCAAAACCATATCGCGATACAGGTTTGTAGTTGACGATGCTCGTTGCCGTCGGTGTGTGCTCGTATGCAAGAACCACTTAGCTTACATTTCACCGACCACAAAGCGGTCATAATGAAAGGACAACGGAAACCAGCAATAAAAGTTTGATAAAACATTTAATCAATCGTTTCACGTCAATTTTATCGGGCGAATTAACGGCACGAAATTTCACGGTTTAACCGATGATTACTTCCAGGAGCTTCGCCCAATCTCATCATCATTCACCTCGTGGATCTGCCGTCAATTTTTTGTCTTAGTGTAAATGGCTACCGAAGTACGCTAGAGGAACAAGAATTTATGGAAAATACGTGGCTGCACTTGCATGGGCGAGAAAACGAGACCAAGATAGAGAGAAAGAGAACGAAAGACAGAAAGAAAGAAAGAGGGAAATAAAAAGAAACATAGAGAAATAAACACAGAGAAAGAGAGGCGACAAAAGAAAAAGAATTAGAGAGACAACGAAAGAGAGAAAGGAAGCATAGCATAGCCATACAGAGTATAGTTTAGCTAGGGGCGGGAAAGGAAAGTGGGGGGTGAGCAGGAGGAAAAGAAGGAGGGGGGACGCCACCACCTCCGCTGTTTTCAGAGTCGTCGCACCAATAGTGCGTAGCTGCCGCAGTTTTCACGCGATGGCCTTAAGTAGCTCGTTTCGAAGAAATTCCGCTGTCAGTGTCGGCGTCTTTGATTGTGAGCGAAAAAGCAGCGTTGCCTGTCAGCGGAAATTCTAGGAAGACGCACATAAAAATACGAGCTGGAAGTCACCCGCACTTTGGCTTTCCATTGCAGCACGGTTTATCTCTTTACCGAGAAGCGCAGGCAGATTAGCGATTGAGAAGGCGATAAGAACACGGCCTGATTACGCTATCGCGTTCAACTCTTTGCCACTGCCTCTGAGAGAGACGGGCGCGCGGAACGGTTGCAGCATCTCGTGGAGGCGTTGCGATGGTGCGCAGCGGTTTTCCCACCATTTCCGAGAGCTGGCTTGACCCGGCCGCACGGATGTTCCCATACAAATACGTAGTGGGCGCATCGATAGTTTCTCATAACACAGGGCACAGACACTTTTGCGCGCATTCTCTTACACATACGTATAGGGTTCATCGATACTTCGAAAAAATGTCAAGCACGTAAACGTTTCCTCACACCACTGGGCTGTGATGGATTCTGTGCATTCACAATGACTTTGACTGCAGTGACCGAAAGTGTCAGTGCAGCGTGTGTGCATGTGTGCAGTTAGTGAACCCAAAGCGTACGAACTCGGAGAGAACAGAGGCGTAGGGCCCTGCCTGTAGCTTAGCCCAACAGTGCAGTAGCGCACATGACTCGCTCGTAGTTAGGACTCACAAAACAGTGTTGTCGTAAAAGTGCTGTTCAAGAATTACAAGCGTTGTTCCTTTACCTTTACTATATGTATGTCGTGTGTGTGTGTGTGTGTGTGTGTGTGTGTGTGTGTGTGTGTGTGTGTGTGTGTGTGTGTGTGTGTGTGTGTGTGTGTGTGTGTGTGTGTGTGTGTGTGTACATGCGCGTGCGTGCGTGCGTGCGTGCGGATATTGCTATTGTCTTCAACTCTTAAAGGTGAAGCTTAAGAGTCCCCTATATTTTTTAGCCTTGGGACCAGAGATGGCTGCAGAGAGATACCTTGTTCGTCCAAGATGCATGCTAGTCATACACCGTAAAGCACACTCGGTGGTTCTACGTGTTGCTCAGTTAATGAATACTGCTCACTTCAATGAACGTCTTAATTCTATACCGCGCGGTACAACGTAAGTTCTTGCTGCAATCAGCAAAACGCTCCCCTTGAGGTGTACAAGTATGTTATGTTGCACATATCGTTATTTCACACCTTTATGTCGTGTATCTATTTCTATTCACTCTTACAACATATTTGGAAAGCTTGTGCATAACGCAATGGCATTTCTTCCAGCCGTGAACAGCATTAGGTACACGTCACTTAAGTTTACACCAAACCATTTTTTTTTTTTGCAGGAAAGTCCCAAACGAGTGAGCTGCTCTGGTCTCGCGCCACGAAGCGTTTGCTGAGGGGGGGAGTGGACTGCAGTGGACGTTGCATTTAGGCAGGAAAGCGATTTTAAGGTATGACCAATTAGGCTTCAGCCATGTTTATTGAACAATTTTAAAATATCTAACTGTATAATATTAACCTTCCTCGGCTTCCTGAAATGAGCCCTGCAACACTTTTCCAAGTAGCCATGGAATGTATTCACTAAAGGAACTTATTGCCTCATGATATTACGCCCGCAAAAATTTTTAGGATCCGTCCAGTACGATCGGAGTTACAAATATTTGCCGCGCGCTGCAATTGCTGTCTCTCTTCTGTCGTCCCGACGAAAGCGCTGGAATAAAACGTCACGGGAGAATAAAATACATTATGCACGCCTCGTTATCTTGAGCACTTTTTATCTTCTTTTTTTTATTCGAATGCGCGGCTTTTCAGTGGGATCGCGCGCGCACGCTTGGGCAAGTCGCGGCGTCCCGCGCCGGCCCCAGTAACTACCAAGCGTGCCATGCTAAAATCAGCCAATGGCTGATACTTCGACTGTGATGCAGTGATTTTTGAGCTTGTAGCGTCATTTTTTGAGAGAAGAGAAAGCGATTTTTAGCTGACTGAGAATTTATTGTAAATTGCAGGTCGCGTTCCGCGCTATAATATTTGGCTCGCGTGTTCTCGGGAGCCTCGACTATCGATGGGCAGCGTTTTCTGTCCATGCTCGAAAAATGTTGCAGGGCCCCTTTCCAGTGGGAGGGCTACGCCGGCGCGTAGCCCTCCCACTGGAAACACAATCTTGGTGGTGGAGCTCTACGTTCCTCCAGATGTGACAAGTGAGCTCAACTATTGAGTTAAGTCTGCTGGCCCTTGGTGCCCTCTTTAAAAATGTATCCTTTGATGAAGGTTGAAATAGAACTGTTCGGGTTCTGTTGTGAGAATTTGCGTCGACGTCATGTTCCATGTATATATATATATATATATATATATATATATATATATATATATATATATATAAGCCACCAAGAAAAATAATAACGGGGAAATATTTGAAGATTTTTTTTCTGTTGACCCTGCACAACAGTCATCTCTGAGGCAGTGTTTGTTCAACATTGGACGCAATTTGCTTCACAGATCCAGTTTAGCTGCTCACTCAGACCTGGAGAGTTCATGACCAATCCATACTGCGCCATCGATGCCATCCACCTGTACAAGTGTACGGGGAGACGAAGTGAGTACGAGATTGTGCGTTCCTTGCTACTTTACTCCGGTAATTGGTAATTCATGCGTTTGGTATGGTGCAACATCGGGATTGGCTCTTTCGTGTCTGGATCATCGTGCCGAAATGATTTGTTAATTGTTATAAAGCGTCTTTATTATTTATTATTATTAGGTTATTAACAGATACAATTGCATACAGGTACTGATATACTAACGCTCTTTAGAATACAATGTTATTCCCACAAGATGTGGTGAGAAAACTTGCGTGTTCATAAGTAGAACATATGATAAGAGAAAGCGCTGCTACAGGGCATGTTCGTCTGTAATAGGGCAGTTCAGCACGGCATAACGCATATCATGGAAACATTAGTTTTCTCTTTTTTTTGTGCATCATACGTTAAACTCGAATACGCTTGCAGAACTGTCGTCTCTGAGTTACTATAGCGCCAATGTTCGGTTATGGCGTCGTAGGGAAATTATAACAATAAAAGCTGACCTGATATGTAAGGCTGCACTTATCAAGCCAGGAGCATAACGAAATTGCACTGTCGTGAACTATATTTCACTTTTTTTTTCCTTAGTAAAAAAAAACAGGAATAAGAAAATGATCAGTTCTTTACAAATTGCATAGAAGGCAAAATAACGTTACTATAAATAATGACTTCGTTTGATTTTCCAATATTAGTATGACAACAACTACACTCGAACCCGCTTATAACGAAGTAACACCAGGACCGTAAATTTGTTTTATATATTCGAGAGTTCCAGTAACCGTAGAGATAAACAGTGACTCCAACGAATCGAGGTCTGGCTCATGCAAAATATTCTCGATACAAAAACGGATTATTGTAGGCTTCGAAACCACTATAAACGCTCCGTTCCCACAAAGACGTGTGAAGATTCTGTGCAGGCGTTTTTGGTGGCGTGACCAGTCTAATGAGTTTTCATTGCGATAGCAATTATAAAGACACTCTCGGCTGGTTTTCACCGTCGGCGTCGACGTCATGTTCCATATATATATATATATATATATATATATATATATATATATATATATATATATATATATATATATATATATATATATATATATATATATATATATATATATATATATATATATATATATATATATATATATATAAGCCACCAAGAAAAATAATAAAGGGGAAATATTTGCCGAAGCGCGCGATTGGCCATTCGAGGCTGCGACACCCCCCCCCCCTCTCGCTGCGCAGCGTGCCTCGTTAAACGACTGTGCCACGGGGCATACGTCCTTCAGCATACTAACAGCGAGATAGTCATATAGACGGTTTACCACTGGCGGTACGCAGACCTCGGAGGCGCTTCAGCGTGCTCTCTTTGTATACCCCGGGATTTTTAAAGGTCGTGGTCCCGCTAGCTTTTCGCCGGAATTTGTGATGCTTGTGCCCCTCCTACCTGTACCATCTGTACGGGTAGGAGGTACGCGCGCGCTTATCTCGTGACAGAGGAAGGGGGGGGGGGGGGGCTGTACATAGGTTTTTGCTTTCACGCAAAGTTTGCTGGAAGTTACACAGCACATGAAGGTCGATTCGCTCGCCGTGTGGCCACGTTTGCGAAAGGAGTGGCCTGCTGCCTAGAAGAGCAAAAGTAGGGGCTAGTTGAAGTAAAACAGAGCCAGTTATTAATTTGCACTTGTCCTGTGTACACGTGTGAGTTGTTTTCGTGCGTCTTTCTTCGTGTTTGAGCAGCGTGCTGCTAGTGTCGAGCTGTGACGGCTGTTAGTTCGCGCTCGTCTTCTGTGTGCTCTTTTCGTGCGTCCTTCGTGTTGAGCAACGCGCTGTAAGTTTCGAGCTCATGTCTCGTGCACTTCTTCTGTCCCTTGTCCCTTTTGTGAGCGCTGCACAGTCCTAACTATGAAGTTTCGAGCTGCTTACCGTTCCTCGTGTGACATCCCAATTTGTTGCTATCGCATTCATTACTTTGCTCTTGCAGCGAAACTGTGACTATTTTTTTGAGCTCGATGAACAAACTTCTGCAACTTTTTAAACCGCCTTTTATACCAAATTTTAACGACACAACCACAGAAAATATGGGGCCGTGAATCGCCATTGATTATTTATTCTGATTTCTGTGCCACCTTTCCGGTTTTAATAGCCAAGCGAACCAAAATATTTCTTTCTTACAGCCGATAGCACGAGGGCTGTGGCGTTTTTGGTTTCCTTATAAGGAAAAATAACACGCACTGAAATAAAGCCTGACCATATTCGTTATATTAGTGTTTGTGATAACGAGGTTAAATTGTATACCAATACTGAAAGGACGTTCCTCCCGCTAGCGTGGTCTCCAACTTGTACACAGATGAAGCTAGACAGATTGATAACGCATTGGACAATACGAAAGCACAAGACTGACCCCAAGAACGAATGTGTCTTCTGCACCTTCATTCCCTGACGTGCTATACGATTTCGTTTAATTTAAACGCGCGTCAAGCGGCCTAAACCAGAACTCTTTCTGTGCCATCACGGAACACCGACCGAGGAGCTTTAGCGAACTAAGCATTGCGTCACTTCATTACATGGTTGAGCCTTTCGCTGAAGCAGCCGTTTGTTCTTCACTCTGACGCGGTATCTAAGGTAAACGAAACCACACAACTGGCAAATGAAAATGCTAATTGAATTGACTTTCCTGTGCTTTTATGCCTCCTATATTCATGGAGAAGGTGAAACAGGAATGAGGAAAGAGGACGAATGCACTACATGTGTTCCATTTGTTTATTCAGAATGGTCGACGAAATTCGACAACAACAAAATAAAGTAATTCATTCTCTTTATTTTCAACTTTCTTGTTTAAGCAGATCTTTAAAAATTCAAATCTTCATCCGCCTGATTCTTGGCCAATACTTCTTTCTGGGCGAGTGGTGTCAATAGCATCAAGGCGAGGCCCATGAAAACAAAAATAAGGTGTCTTGCGTTGACAACACGTACGATATCGAGAATTCACGTGTGGTGCCAACTCTTAATGATCGGCTGAGAATTAAGTTAATCGATGTCGAACGAAATGTGAACTGAAGAGAATAAAGATCAACTGAGGAGAACGAAAAGTGAAATAAATGTGAACCACATCTCAATGAAAATAATAAAGGGTATACTTAAGGACATAATTAATAGAGAGTAATAAAGGGTATAATAAAGAGTAAATCAAAAGTTAATGTGATTTAAAGTGAAGGAAAAGTGAATCAGATGTTCGGAGCTGACTGTGGAATAAAAAGTGAGAGCAAGGAAAGTTCACATTGGCTCAAGAGACTATCAGTATCTAGGCTGGTAACCATCGCATCATATTCACGAACTATGCCTGCAGAACGTAACACGTCGCGTGGCTTATGAATGTGCGGTCAACGCAGAAAAAAACATTAGCATAGACGACCATTGGCCGGATTGGTAACTTTTACGTGCTTATATTTGTTTTGTCTGCGGGGAATGCACCTTGGCGGCTGTAACTTGATGTGCTATAGGCTCCCAAAACATCGCTCAGTGGCGCTGCGACTCTTGACAGGCAGCGCCATCTCTGGCGGAAAAATAGAAACTGGGAATATACGTTGCGCGTTTTCTCTTCTCTCCTCCGCGCTTCCGCTCGTTTCCGTGCACGTGCAGCGCTTTCGCGCTGCGCTTGCTGCGCCTCGTAAAAAGGTAGAAACTGGGGGTAAGCGCCGCGCTTTCTCCCTTCTCTCCGCCGCGCTGCCGCTCGCTTCCGTGCGCGTGCAGAGCTCTCGCGCAGCGCTTCGCTATGTACCGCTTCAAAAAAGATCTCCCCGCTGGACAGGCACTTCGAAAAGCGAACGTAATTAAAGGAGAGAAGTTCATTAATCACGGTTATCAATTTTCCACGTTGTCGACTATGAAAAACATGTGATTGTTGTTTAGATGTGCACGCTGGCAGTGGCAAACGCGCACTGTAGTGAACGAACTTTCGCGGCGTGCAAAAAAGAAAAAAAAGAGAGAAACAAAGACTACACGGCTGTGGCACTAAAAAAGCCTGAGAAGGTTCGAGTCATACCCTCCGTACCGCTGGAACATCACCCGCTGACTTAGCCACGAGGCAGCTAGCTTAGCTTATGGTACATTCGACTGGTCGTTTTCGAGCGCTCCGCAGGCGCTGAAAAAATTACGTAAAATAGCAACTAAGCGTTGCTACTAACATTATCAGGTCAAAACATGATCAGGAAGGAGAAACATGACTTGCATAACAGCTTGTTCTCGTTGAAGAGTTTTAAAGCTGTTGAATTGAACACTTGCAAACACAGTCAGAGCGCTCTCAAACGACCAGTCGAAGGTACCATTAGCTTTAACTGCTGCGAAGCAAGTAGAACTGCTCGCCTCGTCTGTCTGTCCTTTTTTTTTTTCACTTCTCGCTTCGTGCTTGCACTCCCTTTTTATGAGAACATCGACTTTACAGGTGTATAAGACTTGCTGCGCGAACGCGGCTCAGCGTTAGAGGTGTCGAATTTCAGGCGCGATGTGGTATCGGGTGACGAGCTCGCGCAAAGCGCACTCGTAAACGCACACTCGAAGCAATGTACGAGTGCGCGGTGCGCGTGAAAGAAAACGGCACAATCTCCGAAGATGGCAATAACAATTCCTGAATTAAGTGCCAGTTAGATTCAGCGGCTTAAATATATACCACCCTAAAAAAGCGACAAAAACGGAACAAACCAGCAAAACGATGTCAAGTTAGCTGAAAATGTCCAGGCGTTCGTTCCGGCGCGATGATGCAGCCTTGTGCGCGAGTTCAACTGAACGCAACCAACACGGCAATGCTAACCGCGGTACGAAGTATGTGAGTGTGAACATCCAACAACGACAGATAGGTCTCACAAACACAAGGAAACAAAACACAAAGTTGCTTCAACGTACGCGTGCGCACGCGTACCGCCGCTGTCGGCTGTCGGTGAAACAGGCGCGCCCTCCGCCGCGCTTATTCCCAGTTTCACCAGCGCTTCTCTCCAGAGCCGCAGCGCGGCGCTGTCGTTGCTCCGCAAACTTGAGCTTTGGTTCCCTATTTTTGTTGCCTTTCGAATACAGATGCCTTCGACCGCCACTGCAATTTCGAAGACGGTTGGTGTTCCTGGCAGAACCGTTACCTAGCGGACCCCAACGTCGTGCCTTGGTTGATGGGTGGAGGTCGCCTAAAAACTACATTGCCCAGGCCCCCTGCAGACCATACTTTCGCAAACGGCACAGGTAAGTCTTTTGCGTCTATATTAACTTTGCAAGGCGCACGGAAAGCAAAACAAAAGAAAATTGAGGCAACTTCGCACTAGTGGTGTTAAGCCTGAAGAAAGCGCGGAGCTGACCGGCCTTCTGTCTGTCTTCAGTTTTCGCTTTCTTTCTTTCTTTCTTTCTTTCTTTCTTTCTTTCTTTCTTTCTTTCTTTCTTTCTTTCTTTCTTTCTTTCTTTCTTTCTTTCTTTCTTTCTTTCTTTCTTTCTTTCTTTCTTTCTTTCTTTCTTTCTTTCTTTCTTTCTTTCTTTCTTTATTTATTTATTTCTTTATTTCTTCCTTTCTTTTCTTTTTTTCTTTGTTTCTTTCCTTCTTTCTCTCTTTCTTTCTTGGCTTCTTTCTTTGTTCTTCTTTTCTTTTTCTTTTTCTTTCTTTTTCTCCTTTCTCCGTGTTTTTCTGTCTATTTTTGTCGATGTTTATTTGTATATATTTATTTCTCTCTATATCGCTCTTCATTTCTGTCTCTTTCTTCCTATTTCTGTCTTTCGTTTTCTTCCCTGTCTCTGTCTATTTCTTTCTCTCTTTTCTTTGATTGTCTCTGTTTCTCTTCTTCATTCTCCTTCTGTCTCCATTTTCCTTTTCTCAGTCATTTTAGGCTATGCTTTACTCTATTCTCTCCTCCTTTCCTTCCTAATCACTTTGGCTTCCTTTTCCCACACCCTTGTCATGCTATACTATACAAAGTTATTGCTATGCTCTGCTAGGGTGCCTGGATATCTGAATGGTTAAGACGATCGGCTTCGGATTGTGGGTACGCGGTTACGAATCCCACCTCGCCAAGAAATTTATTTCGCCGAAAACATATCTTTGTATCTGTCTTCCTCTTTCTCTCTCTCTCTTTCCCACTTTCTTTCGCTCTCTGCGCTCGTTCTCTCGCACGTCAGAGTTATTGCACCCCACGCCGGACAAATCGGCGCACATGTCCTGGAGGCAATGAAGAAGAAGACGAAGAGAGCATGTGCTGGTTCATAATGATGATCATTTCTGTTCACCCGTCACGGACCAACAGCCAGCTCAAAGGGGTCATGAACCACCCTCACGCTTGGCGTGAAAAACACCTTGGAATGAGTCGGACGCCTCACAGGGATACATAGCCGAAATAACTTTTCGAAAAGCTGAAGTAGGACCGGAGATACAGCGACCGCAGTAGTGAAATAATTGTAATAGGTGGGCCTTTATACTAGCCACTTTAAATTAAACACTTTAATTTACCCGCTTTAAATTACCCACTCGTTGCGGAATCCAGGTATTTTAACGCGTGGTACAAATCTCCGCTTCTACCACGTAATACTACATGTCTTAAGTAGTCTCCTCGCTCTACATGACATTCGTATAGGTTTCTTTCTTTCTTTCAAAGAAATTTCAAGCACAGGCGTGGCTCTGTGGTAGATAGAACACCATTTTGCCACGCGGAATGCCATGATTTGATTCCCACCCGAAAGGAAGATTTTTATTATTTATTTGCACATAGCTCGAATTTGCGCTAATGGACGACGCTTGATTTTTGCTAACAACCAACAAAGCGGTCCCCGGCGCCGGATTTTCCGCGAAAGGAGCTCTTTACCACTATCGCGTTTATATTTCCGCACGGCTGGTTTACCTGCAGGAAACAAATTGCAGGAAGCAAATTGTATTTACCCCTCTCCTGCCGGGGTGGTATACTGTAGTAGCAGAGCTGTATTTATTCACTGGCAGTATCGTATTTGATGTGCAGTGGACATGAAAATAATGATTTTCGCGCGGCCGACCTTGTCAGCGAATATTGCTACTGAGGAAAGTGGTTGTTTAGGGCATTCGCTTAGAGGAGGTTCTCACTTGCACATATACAGCTTGCTTATTGCATGACGCTGACTCCACGCTTTCGTCATCCAGCGTTCCCCATAAGTCTACTTAAAAACCCCACTCAAAATGTATTTTATCTATGTATCTGTCCTTAATCGGCGCTTAGAGACAAATAATCTAAAAAGCATACTAGAAAATGCACAGCTCAAGAACATTACAGATAAATTGTGCAAGTGCATCGCGTAATTCCTCAACATCGTCCACGGTTGTCCTTAGAGATATAAGGTTACAACGGTTCAAGGGGTGAGGACACCAAGATCTCCGATAAAGATTTCAAAAACTCCCGCCAAGGTGTAGAAAGCCTCTGTGTGGCGACATAGGCTAGATTCACGAGTGAGCAATATCACGTGGAGTACCAGTGCGGTGACCTTAGCAAACAGATGTGCCGTCCCCTTCACGTCGGACATGCGCCTCCATTAACAGTTCCACTGAAACTCTGGACTGCGTCACCTTACAGCGGGAATCCTGAGGACCTTATTCACAAATGATCCTTACCCTTATCTCGCGTTTTCCTCATCGGTTTTGAGCCTTTAGTGCGCTTGATAAACAAAGCAGGCCAGTATTCACACACCAATCGTGTCGTTATCTTTCAATCTGCCACCATTTCTGTGTCTAACAGCGCACCAGGGTTGCCGTTGGTGGCTACTTTGCGCCAAATTGGCTACTTTTGGACCCCGTTGGCGACGAAAATTTCCAGTTGGTGCCATGGCTCTTTTTTAAACTTGTGGTTTTCCTTATTCAAAATGGTCTTATTTATTCATCCATAGTAAAGACTATGTTGATAATACCGCGGCTAGAATTTCGGCGATAATATCAAATGAAATGGCTACTTTGGCTACTTTTGGAGAGAGCTTTCGCGCCTTTTCATGTCCTCCCAACGGCAACCCTGCAACGCACGTAGAGAGAACAGAAAGCTAAGAAAAACATCAGGTAAGGCTAAGGTTGGTTCGTGAGTACGCATTAGTTGCTATCGGCGTCGGGGAAATACGGCCTTGAGCATCTGCCTGGACACAAGCAAGTGGACGTGGAAAACAATTTCGAACTTGATTTCCTGGCATCGGAGGCTGAAATGCTTTCGTGCTGCATGTGATCGCAGTCATCATATGGGCCGTAGACGTCTCCCGCGTCACACTTGTTGCAGTTCTCTCCTGACGTTCTCACTAATGTTTATTGCGCCAAGTCTGCAAAAAGGAGCCAAGGTTCATTTCTAGACTGAAAAATTCAAATACGTTAGCTTTAGGTCGTCTGTTCTCTGTCAGAATTAGTTACAGCACGCAGCGGAGAGACTTGGTCTTTCTGTTCCGACGTGGGAGCGGCCCGCAACGTGCTAAAGCGCGTTCCGAAGGACCCATTAAAGTTCATTCATCCATTCCTTGCAAGCCCGAGAGACTCATGCTGTAGTTAGTTTCGTGTCAGGTCAACGTCCAAGTTTGGTGCAAACTCCTTTGAGGCATAGTAGACAAACGCCTGCGAAGATCTGACGATGTATTAGTCAAAAGAAAAATACTTTCAAGTCGTCACCGGGTACCGCACATTATTTTAGCGCAATATACTTGTTCTCATAGAATTGAACTAATGTGTTTCTGATTCTTACAATCTACTCTGAATGATTTATGCTCGCTAGGTGAGTTCATCCACGTGGGTATTGTGCCAAAATTGAACCTTCTTGCCTCACCTGTTATTAGCAACAAAATACTTCGAATGTGCGAACATTAAATTTGAAGCTACAACCAATGCGATTGGAATAAAGTATTTTTATTCGCCCGGAAATGAGCTGCCGCTTTCACCTTAACATAAACCGGTCGGATCGCAATATACACTAGTGATGTAATGGTTAGCATTTTCATCACAAACTGAGTTTTGGAAACAAAAGGTACAGCTTATGGAAGTGAAGAGAACTCTTTGTGGCGTGAAAATTATCGCTGTAAATTGAACGCAGTATGGCTGCATGTGTGAAATAGCCTCCTCCCCAACACAAGCTATCATGTTTTACACATTATTTTCGGGATGAATCCTACCGTACATTTGATCCCATTTCATAATAAATGGGTTTTGAAATATACGCTAACTGTGCTCAGATTACGCTTATTGAGAATTTTGTGTAACGTGAGAATTATCACTTTAAAGCCAAGGAAGATAATCAAGCCAAGAAAACTGGAAATAGAGGCTACTCAATTCGTTGACAAAGTCTAAGACAATTCGTCATTCGGATTATTCCGGCATTCGTATACTGTAATAAAATGGCCCTGATCATGCACGGCTGAATGGGAACCTAGGCATGCTGCTCTTGTCTAAGATAAATAGTTCCCTAAGTGCGCAGCAGATACAGAAATATGCTGAAAACACCACGACGGAAACTGCCCGAGGTCCAGGATGTCAGAGTAAATAATTACACAACAAATGCGCAAAGGCAACCAAGTCTCTATATTACGCTCTCCTCACTATATCATTCTTAGTGGCTATGGAAGTTTCTAAGGTCGTGGTTTCGGTCGCAGCTACTAGAGTCGCACTTCAGTTGGGATGAAACGAAAAAAAAATCCTCGCGAAATCTCTATTGTGAGTTAATGCGCAAGCATTAAGATTTATTGTAAGTTGCTGCCTTCAAAACAACATCATTTTCTTGCGGCATCAGCGTTACATCTTTCATCTTTGTAACGTTCATCAGAGGCAGGCGCATTTCACGATCAACGAAACAAGCGTACTGCATGAAATTTACTCGAAGGCGAAATTTTGCTTATGTCTGAAATCCTGCATGCCGGCCTTACTTGTCCTCGAGGGGGCTCTTACCACACTACGTCGAAATTCAATGAACTTCTCATCGAAAGTATCGTCGTTTTTACAATTGATTTGCGCAGAAGCTATACTGCATTCGTATGGGTCAGATGTATTCACATTTTTCAAGCGGGTGTGTGGTCCATTGGCGAAGACTCTTGCCTTCGGGGTGTGGGAGCACAGGTTCAAAGCCAGCACGGACAAGAAAATTTCTTGTTTTATACATTTATTACTTTATGGCGATGATAGTCTTACTGACAGAGGGACATTTGTTTTATCGAGGTGTAAAATAATTAAAATAAAGCATCTGCCCATACCTAAAGAATACAGCAGGCGATGCTAGCCAGAAAATAGAAATGAACTGAGCAGGGCCAAATAAATCTTGGTCTACTTGAGCAGTGTGAGAATGAATCGGAAATACCACCAGCGTCACTACGGCCAAGGGATCGGACCGGCTGCGAGATTTGTTGAATGATTTACAACGGATTTTTCTGTAGCACGAATGGTCGTATTAAGTTCCTTTCCTTCTTCAGTTATGCTCTTCCATTTGTCGCTGTGGGAAAATTGTTGCTTGTCTTCTGTTTCCGCAGGCTGGTGTCAGCATGATCCGTTATTTCGCTTCATTTTCCTAACACTGTAATGTCCTCTGTAGAACGAAACTTTTTTCATTAGAGACCCCCCATCCCCCCCTCGTTTTATCATGGTGTTGATTTGACAGACAGACGAAAGGATAGCTTTTGCGTTAAGTCAACGTGAGAAGCTTATGCATTCAAAAAGCGTTTTTGTGCGTATATTGAAGTCATCACTATAGATGTCAAGGGACCCAAAATTACTCCAGAGTTTCCCATCCTATTGCAGGCCTTACAACTATATCATGATATAGACACGCTGTAAAACACCAGAATTTATTCTAAGCAAATCGTAGCACAGATAGTTAAGGCGCACAGCTACAAAAATATGCTGCCATAAGGAACAGAAACCGTTATGTGCCGATTAAAACAGGGTATTATGCATGTACGTAAGCATTGTGCCAAGCCAAAACCGCAATTGTTTGCGGTGCTCCAGACGCCACATATATCTCCGTTTGCACAATGTTAAGCAGGAGTAAGTGCTGGCACAATGACCAAGAGAAGAACAAAGTGCAGAATTTTCGTTATCGTTTTTCACGCTAAAGACAAAGCAGGAGACTGACCTATTTTACTTTCCCCAGATAATGCAAAGGTGATAAATTATACAGTGTATCTTATCTATGTACCACTGGCTTTATCAGCATCCAGTGATAAACTCAAACAGCTTTGTACGAAACGCACGGCTGAACTACATCGCGGATAACTTGCGCAAGTGCACTGCGCAATACCGACCACTCATTATCGTGACGTCAGTTGGAGAAGTAGTATCATTGTGGACGTTTCCCGGTAATCATATGTCGCGGTACGGAAGCACAGAGGGCATTTGTACTGCGCTTTACGGTTTGAACTAAATGCCCGGCTAACCTTGGCATTTGAAAGAAGGCCTTTGCTGCATGTCCTATATAGGTCGTTTTTGAAGCGAAATTGACGTTGGCGTTTTGGGAAACGTGTTCATTCTAATCTCCAGAATGACGGCACTTCTGACGCCGATTCTGAAATATATCTAGGGTTTTTGTTCCACGGTTATGTTCTAACACATTGTGACCGCATGGTGCGACTTGCGAAAAAAGTCTTTGAGCCAGTCACGTATGGTGTAGCTCATGAACATACTAATTAGAGTGAAAAAAGCAGTATGGGACGCAGACGGTCATTTGTGTGGACCGGACCGCTAGCGAGATGTCGGCAAGCAGCATGCGGTCCCCGGGCCGCATATTTGAGAACGCTGGACTAAGAGATAACGCCGTTGCTTTGAAGAAATAAAACTACCTACCACAGAGTTATAGAATGTGCTGTTTCTGGCAATCGACTTTTAAATGCGAAGCATTTCTTTGCGTACTGCAGGCACTTTTAGCGTTTCTATCTACGTATCTATCTATCTATCTAGCCGCCTACGTCTGGGTGCTCTCGTGATCACCCCCTTAACTTGGGGTACACCAAAATTAGTGTGGGACGGTAAGATGGTATGATGAATATGACTCGCTGGTCATGACATCACTAATGTGACTATCCCGTCGCGTACGTCGTCAAACCATTTCCGCCAGACACGTGTGGCACATACCCGTATACCAGGGGCGCGTATGTGCCACAGGTGTTTGACACTTTATATCTACTGAGGAACGGCGAGAACAGACATTCGTAATTTTAATGCGAGGGCGTTAAGAAAAACTGACATCGGCACGTTCACCCGACGAATGCAAAGAATATATGTTATGGTCCAAGCAGGAATCGAACCCAAGCATTCTGCGTGCCAATCAAGTATTCTACCACAGAGCCACGCCAGGTCTCGGAACTCCTTCGGAAAACGACCCTATGCAGGGGTAATGTTGTTGAAACGTCAATTATGGTTGCAGTGCAGCCCATCTAATTTTATAAGTATTACATATGTACTCCAATGATACAGGCGTCACGTCGGGTTAGCGTCAATTGTACTTAAGCGCCACCCACTGAAGTTGGTCTACGTAGCACTAGCCAGGGCTACCATCCCCACAAGCACAATCGCTACATTTCAGCTTGCCGCTTCTGGTGTTGCTAATTCCAATGTTGCTGTTGGCCTCGTTACGCAATTGTAAACAACTGTTTATATAAAACATATGCGACTGTTCAACATATGTCTACGCGTACAACATTTGCTCATATCTTTAGCGTCATTTGGTAACGTTTCGCTCAATAAAAGAATTACAAAACAGTCATCTTCCCTCCGCATGCTTCGCATAACATCGATTCCCAGGTTACGTGGGATCTGCCGAATTTTTCAATTCAAGCTATTACAAACCTGAATAATTAATATCAGTTGGTGATGTTTAACGTCCCAAAACTGCGATACGATTATGAGAGGTGCCGTAGTGGAGAGTTCCTGAAATTTTGGCCACCTAGGGTTGTTTTACGTGTACCTAAATCTAAGCACGCGGGCCTCAAGAATATTCGCCTCCATCGAAATGCGGCTGCCGCGGCCGGGATTCGATCCCGCGCCCTGCAAGTTGGTGGTCGAGCACCATAACTAATACACCACAGTGGTGGGTGAGCTTCAATCTCTATTCAGGCAACTAAACTAACAGGAACAATTACCCTTAACTGCGATCATACCCTGACGCCCTTTTTCTTTCGATATTAATTTATTAGTAATTGTAGTTGTTATCCCTGTTATGAGCCGGCGTATATTTAACCGCATTTGATAGATGCACTTGTATCAGTCCTTTCGATATTCTTCATTCAGCTAATCCCTTTCCGGATTAGCCTTTCGTATTTGGAGTTGAAGGCCACGCGTAATAATACCAGATATTTCAAAATAGGAGGGGACCCTAACCCTCGAGTTAGAATTTTCGTAACGGCACTCGCACACTGGCTTTCGTGCACTTGCGTGTGTTAATCTTGTTGCGAAGGCTCTCCTTGCGGAGAATTTATCCATTAGATTCACGTAAAACTGAAAACCGACAGTAAACGAAGGCTATTACAAGCTACACCAGCACCTCTGTTAAGTGACAACGGCGGACTTACTCGACAGCAAGAGATATTTCTCAACAAGGTTATGGGCAAAGCAGCATACACACCAGATGTAATTGATAAACGGATTGGAACCAGACAAGCAATTGGAAACACTTCTCCTCGATGCCCGCACTGTCAAGAATTATGCCGAGCAAATTTACACTACCTCATTTGGATATGCTCAGCTTTCTCGCAAGGAAGAACACACATTCAACACTTGCCACGCGACGACATCAGAAGCTTAGGCATTGAGATACAATCTAATGACGAAGCACAAAAATCACTTCCACGCTATGCTAGTATAAGTGGCCTGTTTCGAGTGGTGCAGATGGGGTCGACCAGCTCGCGCGAGAGCGACTCTATTGAACATCTACTGAAGACGGCTTCACACGAACTGATGTCAGTTTGACATGCTTACGCTGTTCACCCAACAATCCCTTCCCCACCTATTCCCAAACTGCGGCCGAGAGCCGTCCCCTTCTACGAAATTAAGGTTCATTCATTCATTCATTCATTCATTCATTCATTCATTCATTCATTCATTCATTCATTCATTCAATCTTGTGTTTTGCCGTGCCGCTGACCCGGATCTCAGAGGCCACATAGAAGGAAGCATGTGACTGAGACCTCCTCCGCCAGGGGCCACAACGATCCCAGCAGGCCACAAGAGAACCGCGTGTTCTCTTAGTGAATTCAATATATTAATCTTCGTCATTATCCTAAGTTATTTGCTCCTTAAGTAAAGTTATTGTCGGACGTCATATCTATACCCATACAACTCTTTAACTACAATCGGTTACAACCTAATACAAGCTCCACCAACAATCATCACTGCGC
>JALIZH010020937.1:0-22391 GCA_030522465.1 Rhipicephalus appendiculatus
TGCTCTAAGTTTGAATGGTTTGTGCCAGGTATTATTGTTGTGTTTCTAATGAAGCACTTCACTTAACTAGCCTAACTTGCCGCTCTATGATATGCTACCGGAATGTTAGGGGGCGTGTGAAGTCTATCAAGCATAATCATTGCGATCCCAGTTTCTGAACGTACTTTATTTTATTCAGTTTTTGAACTGCACCGAGCCCATATGGACGTACAGAACATCTAGGCCGACCAGGATCCGGTGCCAGTATGTCCAAATGCGTACCATAGAGCCACTAACAATTTTCTTCAACAGAACTTTCTTGATCAATGGGCAAAGGTATGTTGTTTCTTTTTCTTTGTCGGTCATTGGGCGCATTCTCATAAGCCTTTATTTGTCCATTTGACAGGCATAGTATGCAACTGCGCGGAGATTTTTATCTACGACACACTGACAGGATGGACGTCCGCACCCTAGGTACCATACATATATGCACTCATGACTAATTTTCTTACGCAATCACCGCATCTTGCGTTCTCCCTTCGTGAGGGTCACAGTTGCCGGCAATAATTTACAGCACCAAACACCTACTGGATTAGTTCCTATGTGGCTGAGATCACAATGATATCGCAGAATTGAAGTTAACATGTATAGTGTCTACTGATTTATTGTAGTGCGGTCTGGAGATAGATACGTATACATATTATGAAGACTCGGTTGCGAACTCCGGAGTGAACGGATGAGGAGCTGCAGGCCACACCCGAAGACGATGATGATGATTGATTAACGCAAATATCAGTAAGAGGTGCATAATATAGGCCTGAAATATATATATATATATATATATATATATATATATATATATATATATATATATATATATATATATATATATACGTAACAAGACTCGTGAGGGAACAAACTGCTAATCGCCACTATAGCGAAAGAAGTCTACCTCACGTTGTAAATCAGGTTCGTGCCGGAACGAAATGGGCACTACGGGCCCTAGATGTCTTTCTTCAGAGGTCGCTGGAAAAGCGGTTCTCACTTTTAGTGTAGACAGCCTGACGATAGTATCTCTAGACCCTAAAAATATTTTTTTTACCATGGTAAATGTGTTTGGATATTTCAGGTATGCAAGCTCTCTCTCGTGAAACAATGATATACCTGGCTCCGAATTTATCGTGTGGTGTGATGAAGTTCGGTCCAGTAGGACGAGGTATGTGGTCTTTTCAGCTTTTACAGTGTCACAATTCTCACTGATCATTACACTTCTATTCAACCACTAGACCACGATTTCCCCAACTTGATGCCCCATTTGTCAACGACGAGCTTTGAAAAAGCAATGTTTCGGCAGTGCTCGACACGACAGCCTCTGCCACACTGCTTCGCCATCTCACCTGCCATTAATGCAGCACCATTGCGATCTCTACACTGTCTTCGTCACAAATCTTATTCCAACGCTAAATATAGTAGGGTCGAATATATCCCACTGACATTTTACACAGTGTCTACTTTATTAAAAGGTGAAGAGGCGTTCGCATGCACTACATCTAGTGACTAAATTTTGGTTGTTTATATGAAACAAAGTAATACCGATAAATATGTTAATGAAGAAGTACATTTGAAAATTTAATCACGTTATAGGATATTATCCAACATGTTAATTCGGCTTATCGTTCGTACTTCACTGCGGCTCTTCGCGATTCATAAGGACCATTCTTGCTTGTAAGTGTCATTTCAGCGTCTGTGCAAGGCTATCACGGATAACTCTCGCGCAGAACAGCCGTCGTGGCCCCAACGGCTCGTCGAGGTGTCACGTGCTATTTTCCCATTATTAACGGCGAAGCTGTTTAACCTAACCGGAACGTGTCCGACCCTGTCTAAAAAAAACCTCGATGCGCCGTTTTCTACCAACTGCTCACCTCGCATGCATGCATGCATACATACATACATACATACATACATACATACATACATACATACATACATACATACATACATACATACATACATACATACATACATACATACATACATACATACATACGTACATACATACATACATACATACAGACATACATACATACATACATACATACATACATACATACATACATACATATTTTCGTTGCGCGCGCTCATTGAGGAAGCTGTTGGCGCCGTGATTTCATGCAGTCACCTGAAAGTGGCGGCGCGCGCCTAATTAAGCGCTCCTCTGTGACAAACAGCGATACACTACAGCAGGGGTCTCAAACACGCGGCCCGCGGGCCGCATGCGGCCCGCGAGGCTTTCGGTTGCGGCCCGCGGCCCACACATGACTGTCTTCGCCCCACATTTTTTTATTTACTGATGAAGTATGTTCGTGAGCCACAGACATGACTGGTCTAAGGCATTGTCTCCGTGAGGCATCCCATGTGTTCACCTTGTTTTGAAACATAACCGTGAAACAAAAATTGTATTTCACAATCAGCGTCCAGATTTGAGTCATTTTGGAGATCGGTAACTACATGTTGTTGGAATCCTGGCACCAAATCTCCTTCAGAAATGACCTGAATATGAGATATGGGAAAGTTTTCTTTCAAATGGCAGCGTTTGCAGGCAAATTGTACAATCCCCCCCTCTCCCCCCCGCTTTTACCTTCTGCACTGTCCCGGCCCTTGCGGGACTAAATTGCGTGACTGCGGCCCGCTGGCTGAGGTGAGTTTGAGACCCCGGCACTACAGAAAATAATGAAATTTACCAGCTTCGCTGTGCTTTGGCCTTGCCCGACGTAGCGGAAACTGCGTACTTATTAACAGTAGAGTTGAAGCAATGATGCTGGTATTAATTGAGCCACATTAGTGTAGCAGTGAGAAGTGGCGAAGTCATTCTCATGCACATGGATATCCGCACCTTCTGCTATTATTATGCAATACTTTGTGAATTCAGTAATATACGATAGAGTTCGAGCAAAAGTATAAGTGCAGGATAGCCACATGTACTAGAAAAGACACAGAGGACCAGTATCACAATTCATTCAATATGCGAGTTCTAGTCAGTCAGAGACGCAAAGAATACGCACACCTACTGTTATGGAAAAATTGGCTGGTGTTTAGCTCTTCTAAACAGCGTTATTAGGACAAACAGATATTTTTGCCTCGGTTTCGCAAAGACTATTCACACTGTGTTTCGTTAAGCTAGGTGAGCTAAACCTGATAGTGAAACCCTTCAGCGGTCGAAACTTGGTTGTGGCGTCGCAGTTGTGCACGAGTCTACAGCGAGCTTAACGGAGTTATTCACGTTTGATAATCGAAACGCCGTTTTGCAAATTTCGCTATTTCCTTCGGATCCGCTCCGTTCGTTGGCTCGTCTCTACATGTCTCCGGGTGCTGCTCTTCGCCATGCGAGGAGAAAGACTAAAGAGCGCGGGTACCTTGCAGTAAACAGGTTCTTCTTCGCCCACTCAACGGTGTTCGTTGCTCATCATAATACCTATCAAACAGGTGACGTCGCGACAGTAGCTGGAGATCGTGGAATGGCACGAAGAGGAGCGTCTGTCCGTTGTTTACGCCTAGTCACGTGGTACCGATGCGCCGAAGCTTCGAATGCGCACAGCTGGAAGGTATATGGGCAGCAAAACCACGTGGTGTGACGTCACGCCTGCCACACTTGCGCTGAGGCCTCCCAAAGTCATAGCGACACGGTAAATGACCTTCAGAGACACGGTGTAGTTGAGCTTTCACTCTAATTATGTGGACGCTAACTGTTGAATCTACCATGGTAATACGTTGTCGGCAAACGCCATGTTGCGCATAATACACGCAAAGAAGCGAGCGCAAGGTGGGGCTGCTCGTGAGCACGTAATAAAGGAAAAGGAAGTGTTCAACCAGGACAACGCGGGTGTCGGTCTCTTGTCTATCTCGACAATGTTGGTGCCGACACCCGGCACCGGCACATCCTCGGCACCGTTATTGTACCGTGGATGGACAAACTACGTAGGAATCGAGGCGCCCTTCGCGGTGCCACTACCTGACTCCTGTCGGAAGCCAGCGAGGTCCTCCTGCAAGACACATTACCGTCTTCCGCCGACTCTAAGGCACTTATCGACGGGTTTGTGACAAGGACAGAGCTCTCACTGAATTGGACAAAATGATCGCCTGACGCCCTCGACAGTGAAGACTTTGATGTATCGAAAAGTGCAAGTACTTGAAGATGTGCTTGGCCGGCGCTGCGAAGCGGGACATTCAAGGGATACGCCTCACAGAAGCGAACTACAGCATTGCCGTCAAGGTGCTCACCGAAAGGTTTGGCCAAAAGGATCTCCTCGTCGATGACCACATAGACAGCCTCCTTGCCATTGAACCAACTGAGACATCGTCGCAAGTATAAAGGCTGCGGGAGTTGTACGAGCAAATACAGTTCAGGACGGCTGTTCGGAAATCCTTGGTATGCCGTCTTCAGAGTACGCGTTTGTTTTGCACCGGGTTGTGATGCGCTCATCGCCAGAGGACCTGGCGATCCAGTATCGAAAGCGCACCAAGACCGACACAGACGCCGCGGGCTCTGCATTCCAATCGAGAGATGCGCAACTGAAGGCAATCTTGAAGTTCCTTCAAGCTGAAGTCTAAAGTAGAGAGGAGAGTCAAGCGTCACGCGAGAAACTCGCTTCAGAGAGACTCTCAATGAACTACAAAGTTGTGGACACCGTGACGCCTTATCTACCGTCCGCCCTAACACTGACAGCACGATCATGTCGCCAGGTGCCAATTCAAGGCCTGGACAGACAACATGCCCCCCTCTGTGACGTCTCCGGACACGTGGCACGTGATTTTCGCGTCGCGCTATCAGCAGAACAAAAGCGCCAACGTCTTTCCAGCAAGAGCTGCTGCTTCAGGTGTTGGAAGCAAGAGCACATTGCTCACAGTTGCCAAACCGCAGCATGGCTTAAGTGTGACCGATGCTCAGTACACCACCATATTCCTGCTCTGTTCGATATCTGGGGCCGGCTAGAAACCAACAGGGCACAATCGACCGAAGTTGAACCGCGGCAGGCGGTCACAGAACGAGAAAAGCAGGCAACAATGGTTCCTGCAAGCAGCACGCGCTCGTCGTCTGTGTTGCTCCAAACAGCCACAGCGTGGACATCCGGAAACCGTGGCCGAGTACCAGTGCGACTGCTGGTTGAAACCGGCAGCGAACGAACGTTTCCCCGTAAGGACCTGTCGCAGCAGCTTGGCCGGCCTTACACTGGAAATGAAGAGATAAATGTATTTACATTGGGCGGGTGAAATGGTCCACGGCAATACCAGTGCAGAAGGGTAAACGCCACGCTCTGTGGACGTATTCAGCCGATCGACGTCGATCTTGTTTTGTGGAGGTGCCACAGGTCTGCACCGTAAAGGGTCCCAGGTTAAAGACGAACGTTATTGCTATGATGAGTGACCGCAATCTGGCCTTTGCTGACGAACCTCAAAGGGACCACCAACCTCAAGACTCCAGGATAAGCGTTTCGATCGGTAAAGACCACTACTGAAGAGTGACGACCGGTTTTCACCGACATTTTATGTGCAGTTGAAACCATATTGCCACAAGTTGCTCATCATCCTGCGAAGATGCACGCCGCTTCCTGCGTTTGTAAATGCCGCCATACGAATGACAAGCAAAGCGCGCAATGCACCGGCGGACTGCTCGTGCCACCCCACCACGTGCTAAAAGAAGAAGACTGGCGGCTTATGGTATGACCGGATCGCGACTGCACGAGAGAAGAGGCCCACGAGGTTCGGACTGGCTAGCGTGGAACATTGTCGTATAAGGTTGTTTCTCTTAAGTTCACGGGCACAAGTTCGCCCTGAATAAATAGCTTTTACCAACAGGCGTTGTATTTGTTGGTAACATTCTGGTGGAGGTGCGGGGTATGATTCTAAGCCCGCCACAGGCTAGGGAGCTTAGTCCAGACCCTCCAAGCTTCGAGCCAGTGGAATTGACGCCTGTCCACCAACGCACGAGTCGCCACCTGCGTGGTGAGCAGCCCGAGTTTGGCCCCCCTCTTCGATTCATCAAGACCAGCGGAGACCGCAAGCTCAGACGCCACTACGAGGGCCGCTTAAGCGACACCATCTCTATCCCATATCGTCGTGGATTCGCCCCGGACACCAGAGGTCTTCCACGGCGACACTTTCGAAGATGCCGAGGACTGACTTGATGGCTTCGAGCGCGTCGCAGTTCAAAACGAAGCCAGGAAACTTCGTTACGTCTACGTGGCGCTGCAGGATTCTGCGCGTACGTGGTCTGAAAACCACGAAGCGTCAATGTTGTCTTGGGACGACTTCCGGAGGGAGCTACTCATTGCGTATCCGAACACGGACCGGAAAGCGAAGGCAGAGGCCGCTCTTCAGGGGCGGAACCAAAGGAACAACGAGAGCGTGGCCATGTACATTGAAGACATGTCGCGGCTCTTCCGCCGAGCCGACCCAAACATGGCCGAAGAGAAGAAGTTGCGGCACCAGATGCGCGAAGTGGAGGAGATTTTTGCAGGCCTGGTGCGTAATCCACCTCGCAACGTGACAGAGTTTAGATCAGAGGCAATGACAATAGAGAGGGCACTGCCGCCGCGTGCACGACAGTACAACAGGGACGTAAACGTCTGCTCAGCTCGCGCGGCGTCAGCAACCCCTCACCAGCAACATTGACCTCCTGCGGAAAGTGGTGAGGGCTGTCGTAAGGGAGGAGCTGCAGAGAATGCAAATCACCCAAGGTCTTCCAGCGATGCCCTCACTCACGGACGTTGTGCGTGAAGTGCGGCAAGCAATTCTTCAACCACAGCCTCAGGTACTGCACCGCGCTCAATCGGAACCTCAACCTCAGTTGTCGTACGCGCAAGATGTACGACAGGACCTCGGACGCACAAGTCTTTCTCAAGCTACCGTTATGCCGCCGACATTTCCTCGTAATACGCCACCGCCCATGCCAGAAGGAAGACCCCGTAAGAGCGATGTATGGCGCACTGCAGACCGGCGGCCCCTACGCTACCATTGTGGAGAGGCAGGTCACATTTATCGGGCTTGTTATTATCGTCGAGTGGGACTTCGTGGCCAGTGATGTTCCGTGCAGGGAATTTTCCCTTTTTCAGGGAATTTTCGACAGTCATTTTGGACGAAAGGGAAAAAGGGAATCTTCGCGATATTGCAGGGAATTTTGGTGGCGGCGAAATTTTTTTTTATAACGATCAAAAGACTGTGGACATGAGGCTTTCGCATGTCGCAATCGTTTCTGGCGCATGTAGCGCGCCAAACCACAGCCTCTAAGGTTCGTTTTTAAAGACCATAGTCTCTAAAAACCCAGTCAATATATATTCTAGTCACTTCACATTTATTTATTTTTTACTTTACGGTAGTTTGCAGAACCGTTCCTAATCAAGTCAATAAAATGTTAAATACCACCACAAAAGCTTGTTTTATTTCACAATATTTAGTCACCATTATTGAAAAGTTGACGCGCTTTTTGTACAAAATGTGGTGCATATAGATACACAGCGTCTGCTAGGCACATTAATGTACGCCACGTCACTCAGTAACAAAAAAAAATACAATAATAAACTTTTTCTTCTTATGCAGTGGCCGTGTGCATAAGCATGTACAGCATTCCTTCCGCATCGCATACCGCTTAAAGCGAGCATAAGCATGTACAGCATTCCTTCCGCATCGCATACCGCTTAAAGCGAGCTCTAAGGTAGCTCCTTCGTAGTATTAAAAGCCGACCTCAGAGGCGACGCTTTGAGTTGGGCAGGAAAGACGAGAAAGCGATGGCTAGAGCCTGAAACACGTCGAACACTATATATATATATATATATATATATATATATATATATATATATATATATATATATATATATATAAACTTTTTTGTGCAGGGAAATATGCGGGGATTTTTGGCGATGTATGCGGGGAAAAAATGCCGGAAATGGGGAATTTTCGGGCCTCGGAAAGGGGAATTCTTCTGTCCAGGACGGAACATCACTGTTCGTGGCTTCCCAGTCAATGCACCCTGCCCTCGGAACGGTGAGCGCCCTTACGAAATCAAAGAGTTTTTTTAGATGCGAAGCATCTTATGCTCGGGGCTCTGTCCGTCCCGCGTCCCCCCGTCCCGTGTCCGCCGTCCCGCGTCCCCGCGTCCGGCCACTTTCATGAAGTAGGCAAGCACCCATTATGCGAACCAGAACACTGTAGTAATATGAAGGCCGTCAACCCTACTACAATCATCAGAGTCATGGCCGAGAGCACAGAGAGGCTGCTTAGTAATGGCTAGGCAGGTGGTGTCTGTCGCCCAGGTTGACCCTATTCCTTGAGTCATGGCCGAGAGCACAGAGAGGCTGCTTAGCAATGGCTAGGCAGGTGGTGTCTGTCGCCCAGGTTGACCCCACTCCCAGATCTTGCTTGCATGTGTTTGGGAGGGGCTTAGCCCGTCCCTCCTTCCCGCGTCCCCCTCCCCCCTTTCTCTCCTCTAGAAATCCTCTGCTCTACGAAGCGTCCCACACCCCCCACAGCGCATGCGCGTCCCCTCCCCGATCCTCTCCTACGCTCACCCCCTTTTTCTCCTCTAGGAATCATCTAATCTACGGAGCGGCGCCCCGCGTCCCACAGCCCATGCGCGTCCTCTCCCCCTCTCTCCTCTAGGAATCCTCTACTCTACAGAGCGGCTCCGGCGTCTCACATCCCCACAGCGCATGCGCGTCCTTTCCCCCTCTCTCCTTTAGGAATCCTCTACTCAACGGAGTGGCTCCCGCGTCCCACACCCCCACAGCGCATGCACATCCCCTCCCCCTCTCTCTCCTCTCCTACGGTTCCCCCCGTCCTTTCCTCTAGGAATTCTGTACGGAGCGGCGCGCACGACAGGTGGTGTGACAGCTGCATAGTCCGCTGGGGGGCGGCACGGTAGTTCCGCGGTATGAAAATGACGGAGCGCGCGCGCCTCATTCTCTCCTGTGCAGCGCCGCGATGAGCGCTCGGACCGCTGCCGTGAAATGAGAGCGGCGACGTTCCTCCCGCTCAAGCTAATTATCTCCCCGCTGCTTCGCATCCACACATGGCTCCCTTTAGCGGGAGATGGGGAATTTTTTCTTCGCGCCCCTACCCTTCAGGACATCCAGCAACGGGAGTCGTGGTCAACAGCACCAATGCGCTATCGGTCGCCGAGTCCTAGATCGTAATCGAGTTTCCCGAGACGTCAGTCACCTAGCCCGCAGCGGGAAAACTAGGGCCAGCGAGCAGTGGAGGCAAGGCCGCTGATACTCAGAAAACTGAAGACCCTCCATCGCTGACCCGACTGGAGGACTGCAGTTACGCGACGACGGATAAGTGCAGTAATGGTGACGTTACCTCAGAACTGTTAGTCACCATCGACGACCGCGAGGTTATTGCACTAATAGACACTGGTGCAGACTACTCCGTGGTTAGCAGCGTCCTCGCAAAGAAGTTGGAAAAGGTGCCGACTCAATGGACCGGACCTCAAATACGTACCGCCGGAGGACAGTTAGTCAGCCCCGTGGTATTGTGCACAGCCAGAATAGGGATAAGAGGATTCGTATACGCCGGCAGCTTTGTTCTTCTCCCCGAGTGTTCCCGTGAGCTGATTATAGGCATGGACTTCTTACAGGCAAATAGCGCAATCATCGACCTGCAAGAGTCTAGTCTCCTTTTCTACAGAGAACGCTGTCGCCATGTGTCAAACGGAGCAGCCAGTCGTTTCACCGCTCCGTATTGTGGACGAAGGTGTCACCATGCCGCCTCGTTCAAGTGTGACAGTTCTTGTGAAAAGTGACCTTTTCCGTGATTATAATGGGCTAGCAGATGGGAACATCGGACTAGTTATAGAAAAAGGAATATGCGTGGCAAGAGGTCTGGTGAACCTTCCTGACGGATGTGCGAGTGTCCTACTGACCTACTTCGGCAGTGAACTGCAGCATTTGGCGAAGGGAACAGCCGTAGCATCCCTGCATGAATATTTGCAAGTTGCAAATGTTTGCACTCTTGATAGAGACCCGCCAGCTTCTGCAACAGTAGACAGCGTTCTTCAATCGATAGACATTGATAGAGAGCTCTCGTTACCACAGAAAGAGCAGATTGTAAGTTTGATCAAAGAATTCACGGAGGGCTTTTCCACTTCGTCGAAAGTCGGACGCACTCCCGTCGCAAAACACCGCACCGTGGTCGAAGAAAATCTTAGACCGGTGCATCAGCGTCCCTACCGAATAGCTCCGAAAGAACGGGAAGCCATCAAGAAACAAGTACAGGAAATGTTTAAGGACGATGTAATACAGCCATCCAATAGTCCCTGGGCATCACCGGTGGCATTGGTCAAAAAGAACACCCTGCGATTTTGTGTTGACTACAAAAAACTGAACCTCGTCACGAAACGGGACGTTTATCCACTACCACGAATTGATGAGACCTTGGACAAGCTACGCAACGCTCACTTCTTTTCATCACTGGATTTAAAGAGCGGATACTGGCAAATCGAGGTGGATTAAAGAGATCGGGAGAAGACGGTGTTTGTGACACCCGACGGACTATATGAGTTCAAAGTACTCCCTTTTAACCTGTGCTCCGCTCCCGCAACCTTTCAAAGGATGATGGACACTGTCCTCTCCGGACTTTAATGGCAATCGTGCCTCGTCTATCTCGATGATGTAGTAGTTTTTTCTTCTACCTTCGAGCAGCACGTGCATCGACTGAGAACGGTACTGGATGCCATTCGCGCGGCAGCACTCACTATCAACCTTAAAAATGCCACTTCGGATTTCGCGAACTTCGGTTCCTCGGCCCATTGTTAGTGCCGAAGGTGTCCGCCCAGATCCCGAAAATATTACAGCAGTCGAAAGCTTTCCCAAGCCACGGGACAAAAAGGCCATGAGACGATTCCTGGGACTCTGTACCTACTATAGACGCTTTGTTGAAAACTTCTCCAAGATCGCTGAACCATTGACACGGCTTACAAAAGAAGGTGTGCCATTCGTCTGGCACGAAGAACAAGAAGATGCTTTCTCTGAGTTGCGACGCCATTTGCAATCTCCTCCTATTCTTGCCCACTTTGATGAAGACGCCGAAACAGACATCCATACCGACGCCAGTAACATTGGTCTCGGAGCCGTCCTCATTCAATGGCAGAATAGAGCAGAAAAAGTTATTGCGTACGCAAGCCACACTCTATCGAATGCTGAGTCCAATTACTCAGCTACAGAGAAGGAATGCCTGGCAGTTATATGAGCCATCAGTAAGTTCCGTCCATATCTATACGGCAGACCGTTTAGGGCGATCAGCGACCATCATTCATTGTGTTGACTGGCGAACCTCAAGGACCCTTCAGGAAGACTTGCTAGATGGAGCCTGCGTCTGCAGGAATATGACATCACCGTCGTGTACAAGTCCGGTCACAAGCACAATGACGCGGATTGCCTGTCACGTGGACCAGTGGAGTCTTCGTCTGCTCAATATGAACAAGATTGCCCAAATCTTGGAGCTCTTAACGTGTCCGAGATGGCCCGTCATCAGCGAATGGACCCGGACCTGCTCCTGCTTATCCAGTACTTGGAGGGTCAGCAAGTAAAGGTACCGCGAGCTTTCGTCCGCGGATTGTGTTCCTATGTTCTCCGGAATGACGTCCTCTACAAGCGAAATTTCGAACACAGTGGTGAGACATTTCTGCTTCTAGTGCCATCATCACTGCTAGCGGAAATATTAGAAGCATGTCATGATGACCCTTCGGCTGGGCATTTGGGTATTAGTCGGACTTTAGCGAGAATGCACCAAAGATATTATTGGCCAAAGTTAATGGATTCTGTTCAGCACTATGTAAGGTCGTGCCGAGAATGCCAAAGGCGCAAAATACCACCATTAAAACCTGCAGGTCTGTTGAAACCAATAGAGCCACTTAAAGGACCATTTGAGCAAGTGGGAATGGGTTTACTTGGACCATTTCCTGTCTCATCATCCGGAAAGCGGTGGATCATTGTAGCGACAGACTACATGACCCGATATGCTTTGACGTCGTCTCTCGCAAAAGGAACTGCGAATGAAGTGGCTTAGTTCTTCGTCAGCCAGATAGTACTACGACATGGCGCTCCTAAAGTTGTCATAACCGACAAAGGAAGTGTTTACCGCCCGTTTGATGCAGTCTATAATGAAACTAACGCATACTGACCACAGAAGAACGACAGCTTACCATCGGCAAACAAACGGCTTAACTGAAAGGCTCAATAGAACGCTAGCTGATATGATCACCATGTACGTGGATGTCGAACATCGCACATGGGACATTTTACCGTATGCTACGTTTGCGTACAACACCGCAGTACAGGAGACGACACAGTTCACACCATTCCAGCTTGTTTACAGTAAGATGGTAACAACGACCTTAGACGCGATGTTACCTGTAAAGAGCACAAACGAGGATAACGCTGACATCAGCGAATACATAGAAAGGGCAGAAGAGGCACGCCAGTTGGCAAGGCACCGTATAATTCACCAGCAAAGCGTCGACGCACATCGGTATAATCTAAAGCGGAGAGATGTCCAGTACAACCCTGGAGACAAAGTGTGGGTATGGACGCCGGTACGTGAACGTGGCCTGTCTGAAAAGCTGATGTGGCGCTATTTCGGCCCTTACAAAGTACTTCGCCAGTTAAGTACCTTAAATTACGAAGTCATCCCCGAAGACCAAGTGTGTTCAACACGACGAAGAAATCACCCGGAAGCTGTACATGTGGTACGAATGAAACCCTACTACGAAAGGCACTGAACAACATCACTGATACACGTGTTCGAACATCAAGACAAGCCCGGCCCTTCAAAACTGTTGACCTTCTCGACGCATCGGGAAGATGCGTTTTAGGAGGGAGATTAATGCCACAAGTTGCTCATCATCCTGCGAAGATGCACGTCGCTTCCTGCGTTTTTAAATGACGCCATAGGAATGACAAGCAAAGCGCGCAATGCACCGGCGGACTGCGCGTGCCACCCCACCACGTGCTAAAAGAAGAAGACTGGCGGCTCATGGTATGACCGGTTCGCGGCTGCACGAGAGAAGAAGAGGCCGACGAGGTTCGGACTGCCTAGCGTGGAGCATTTTCGTATAAGGTTGTTTCTCTTAAGTTCACGGGCACAAGTTCGCCCTGAATAAATAGTTTTTACCAACAGGCGTTGTATTTATTATTAAGTTCCAACGAAAGCAGTTTGCTTTCAGCCATTTTATTTACATTCTTCCCGTCCTCTTCTACCTCTTCTTCTAGGCTCTTTCCCGCCTTCTCCAACCAATTCTCTTGGATCACTACATCCTCCCAGGCTCCTGTTTCCATCTCTCCGGAGATGGTAGGGAAGTATATTGGAGAGAGACGCCTCTTCGATCTTGCCGCGAGGTCCCTGGTCGTATACAGTCTTCAGTATGCCTTGTTGTTTCGCGATCTTGGTGACGAAGTAGGGACCCGTGAACGGAGACTTCGAGTCGAGACCTTTGCGCACAAGAATCATGCTTCCAGGCTGCACATCGGGTATCTCTGATTGATGACGCTTATCGAAGTTCCTTTTCGTTGTTTGGCGATATCGTTGTTGCTGTTCTTCCGCCATAGGTATTTCCTTGAGAACTATCTTGTTGACCAAACCAAGCTCTTGATCAGCAGGCAACCAGCTTGATTTTCCGAAAGCCGCAAAGTTGGGGCTACATCCAAGTCCTTCAGTATAGGAGCGATTGGGATGCGATACAGCCGCATCCAGAGCGCATTTCCACCCGCTTTTGAAATCTGGGTACAAAGACAGAAACATCTTCAGGTCCCTAATCACCCTCTCTTCAGGGTGGTATGGTGCTGGGAAAGTAATTTAATGCCTCTTTCTTCTGCCCATCGTCGAAGCTTAAGACTCAAAAAGCTGGTCCATTGTCGGCAACTATAACTCTGACATCCTTGAACACATTTCACTCGAATAGTGACATCACTGAATTCGAATGTTCACGGCCGGCCTTAGCAGCAACATAGCGTGTGCACTCATCCACGGCAACCAAAAACGCTTGCGTTTTTCGCACACCCTCACCTTTCTTCTTGACTTCCGCAAAGTCGAGGTGACTTCAAAAGGTTCCTCCGAGTACACCGGTATTACCATTTTATTCCCTCGTGGCCTAAACTTTGCTTTGAAAATCTGGCATTCGTGGCATGTGTTAATGTAATTAGCGACATCCGCTTTCATGTTCGTCCAAGTGAATCTTGCAGTGAGCTTTCTGTACGTCCTCCAAAATCCAGAATCATGTACTCCGAATTCTGGACTGTTATGGTACAGCCTCAGAATAGCTTGCACTTCTGTCGCAGGTACGTGTACATTTCCGTTCTTAAATGTCAATTTTCTTCTACCTTCCCACAGCCTTATAAAGTTGACGTGCTCCAGCTTCACTTTCTTGTGGTATATGTAGTCTGGACAAGACATCAGCATCCTGGTGATTTTGTCCAGGGCGATGAGCTACCTCGAAGGTGTACTGTTGGATCTCGCTTGTCCATCGTGCAATTTTCTCCCCTTTGGCTGTGCGAGATGACGCACATAAGTCAAGGCCTGGTTGTCGGTGAACAATTTAAAACATCGGCCTTCCAAGTATGTCCTGAAATATCTAAAGGCCATCACAACTGCTAGTGCTTCTTTTTTTCTCTGGTGCAGTAATTAACTTGGGCTTTCCTAAGTGTGTACCAAAAATAACCGATTACTGGCAGTTGTCGGGACGCCGGCTCCTTGTCATCTCTTTGGTAAAGAACAGCTCCAGTTCCGTAGTGTGGAGCATCGGTGTAGAGCTCGAAGGGTAAGGTGAAATCCGGAAGCGTTAGCACAGGGTAAGAAGAAATGATGTTAACCAGTTCCAAATAGGCTTGTTCACATTCGTCAGACCACAGGAACGGGACGCCTTTCTGGGTTAAGGTGGTGAGACACTTCGTCTTCTTAGCGTAGTCTTTTATAAATACTCTGAAGTGTCCTGCAAGACCTAAAAACACACGAAGTGAATGGACGTCATGGGGCTTCGCAAGGGACCTGATTCGCTGCACACTTTCTTCCTTGGTACTCTTCGTCTTGCCGTCAAAGCGCCTGCCGAGAAATACTACAGTCCGGCAAAAGAACTCACTCTTCTTTGCGTTAATTTTCAGTTGTGCATCACTGAGCGCTTGCAGCACTGCCGACAGGTGAATTGCATGGTCGTCTCTGGTCCTTGAATAAACTAAGATGTCATCAACGTACACATTACAAAACTTACCAATAAAATCCTTCAGTACAGAGTTCATCATTTTCTGGAAAAATGCACCAGAATTCTTCCACCCAAACGGGAGCCGGTTGTATTCGTACACATCAAACGGTGTAACGAACGCCGTAAACTTCTTTGCGTCTTCCCTCAGAGGTACCTGCCAATTATTCTTTACACAAGTCTATTCTGGAAAACCATTCACACCCGCCGGTCTCACCAATTATCTCATCGATTCTTGGCATTGGGAAAGGAAACAGGTCTGTCTGCTGGTTGATGAGCCTGTAATCTGTGCATAACCGGAACCACCCATCTTCTTTAGGCACGATCGTAATTGGTGACGCAAAGACGAAGACGTGGATGGTCGAATGATGCCCGCGTGTAGCATGCCTTGAAGCTCTTGTCTTAACCAAGTCTTCTTCTCGTGGCTCAAGGCATATGGCTTGTTTCTTACGATGTTTTTGTCACGTAGTTCAAAGGGAACTTCGATTGCTGTGGTAGCTGTAGGATAAGTGCCCACTGAAATGAGTTCCGCGTACTTCGACTTGACTTCCCCGGCGCACTTTACAATTTTAGGATGCGTTCCTCTAATATTGGAGCAACTTTCGACATTGTCAGTTGTTATGACATCGTTCCACACTATGTTTATTTTCAGAAGTTTCATGTCCGGTCAGGACAGAAGAAAATCGAAATTGACACCCGACATTACGAGGCTTTTCACCCGTACTACCTGGCCTCTGAAGCGAACTTCCGCGTCGGTCCATTTTGTGAACTCCCTGCAAGTTCCGTCATAGCTACACACTCTGATTGGTTTTCCTGGACAAATTTCATTTTTAGGCACCATCTTCTCGTTAATCAGGCTCACTGAAGCACCTGTGTCGATCAGCGCTGATACGTTGGAACCATTGACGTTCATCGCAGTAAAGAGGATGATCGGGCTTACAATAAAAACGGTCTCTCGCCCCAGTACATGCGTCCTGCAAACAATTATGCGACGATTCTCCAAGTGATGCGTCAGTCTCATCGAAGTGATGTGACGGCTGATCTGTCAAGCAATTATTCGTATACGGCAAGACACATTTTCTAGAAGATGCCGCTTCGTTTGGTTGTGGTGGTGGATCTTCTAACCCGATTGCATCTGTAGAGTCAGAACTAATATACTTCAAACCCTGAAGCACCTCCTCAGACGTTGGAGGTGCCTTGAGTTCCATTTGCACTCTACTTCCTTCCTTCATCCCCTGTATTATAAGTGGCACGATGCATGATTCTGGAAGGTTCGGATCAGCGTTATACAGCAATTGCTGTTTTACCAAGAAATAGTCGACTAGGTTCTCACTGTTCTTGCTCATACATTAAGGCTTTTTGTCCCACAATTCTACTGCGTTCTTTCTGAAGGCACTGGCGCAGCTATCCTTCCATGACTGCCATGAATCTTCTTTATGTTGGGCGAAACGCAAATCAAACCATTGTTTGGCATTTCCAGAAAGGCATGCTCGCATATTTCGTATTTTGTCGCAGTCCGTGTACCAACGATTCTGTTCACATGCACACTCGAATGTGTTGAACCAAGAATCGACACTGGAACTGCCTTCAAAGGTGTCCGGGTTTTACTGTCATATGACGAGTCCTGTCTGATGCCAGAACCGCCAAGAGTGCTTGTTGGTGCTGTAGTTGCTGCTTTTGCAACCAAGTGAATTGAGAGAGCACGTTCGACCAGCTTGACGTATCTGTCATGGCATCAGAATTGCTCGGCAGGTTGCCCCTTAATGGTGTCTTGCTTTTCCCAGGCTTCGAACTCCGAAAAAGGTACATTAACATTTACAGTACCTCTGGCGATGACGTCGCTGATTGGCTCTTTGGCACTGGTGGCGATGGCTTCGATTCGACAAGGTGTCGTCATCTCTTCTGGCGCCGCAACGAAGTTGTCGCCGTCTAGCTCGTAGCCTGCAATCAGTGGTGTGGCCGTCCCGCTGTGTGAGGTAGAAGGTCACCCACATTTTCCGTACCCTGTCAAAGGCTGCGCCAAATATAAAGTTCCAACGAAAGCAGTTTGCTTTCAGCCATTTTATTTACATTCTTCCCGTCCTCTTCTACCTCTTCTTCTAGGCTCTTCTTTTGCGCCTTCTCCAACCAATTGTCTTGGATCACTACATTTGTTGGTAACAATATTTGGCTGAGTTATTCAGGGAGTGCGCCCCTAACATCAACCATCATTCGTCACCGCGTAACATCAGTGCCACTGCATTATTCCTGGCTTGTTCCGACGACTAGTGCACTGAAGTCCGACCTGGAGACCACGGTCTAGAGACCCATCAGAGATGTGGCACTTGGAAGCCATCGGTATAACTGACGTACAAGAAGACGACGTCAACAAGCACCCAGCGCTCATCCACTTTGAAAGAGTGCAGGACGCTACATAAAACCGCAGATGATAAGGACGCCAGGCCTCACGTCTTGCACTAACCGAAGTGTCTCTGAAACCAGGCTCAAGTGTCAGCTTCAGCGGTTCAAGCTTCATCCAGAAGTTCTGCAGGAGTGCTATGCCACTATCAGCGAGTACTTTAAGGAAGGCCATGCGGAGAGAGTAACGCGGTCATCATCTCTTGGACAGACCGTCTATTACCAGCCTCATCATGCGCTTAGTTCGACGCGAGGCCATGGCTACAAAAGGTTCCTGTCGTGTTCGACTCCTCATTGCATGAATAGGGTGAACCGTCTTTGAACGACATGCTCGAATAAAGGCATCAAGCTGGGTACTGAACTACTCCAGCTTCCCTTGCAGTTTTGGAGCTGCAAATTCATTTTTACCACAGACACCCGAAAGGCCTTCCTCCAGATATGCATTCTATCGGAAGACGGAGACACACTTCGTTTCCTGTGGATCGAACAACTCCGAACATCTCAGCATCCAGTCCCGACAATGGTAGAGTGGCGCATGACCCGGGTCCCCTTCGGAGAGTGTGCTAGCCCATTCTTGCTGTCAGCAAGCCTGAAGCACTACCTCGAAACATGGAAGACGAAACACCCGGACATTGCCGCCCACGTAGAGCGGTCATTCTACGTAGACGACTTAGTCATATCTTCCGAAGAGGCATTGAACATTGACAACGAAGGGGGTGCTATTGTTGCCGGTGCGGGAATGGAATTGAGAAAGTTGTGCTCAAACTCCCGGTCTTCTCTACGCCCAGTTCTCGAACAATGGTCTCTTACTCGAGAATGTTACCGAGCAGAGCTCGGAAGTCTAAGGTGCTAGGTCTGCTTTAAGACCGCTCATAAGATGACATCATCATCACTACGCAAGCCGTACTCGCATTCATTTCGACCCAACCATCGAAGAAGCGACCCGTTTTGCAAGACTTCGCCAGGCTATTCCGTCCATCTAGGCTTCGTCGGTCCATTTCACGTGACAGCGCGACTCCTCTTGCCGCGGCTATGGGAACAGGGTATTAATTGGGACGAGCCTTTTACCCCTGATATCGAGGAATTATGGAAGAAGTTGGTGTCGGGGCTCTCTGCCTACTATTGAAATTCCACGTTGCCTCGCATTTGCATTGCAGAAACATGGACGCACTACCAGTACATTTGATTGCTGACGCAGCCCTCATGCGTATGGAGTAACAGTGTTGTCACGTCATCCACTAGAAGACGGCCTTTCTACAGTGCGACTCCTCACAGCAAGTCTCACCTTGCACCACTGAAGGCAATTTATTTACCGTGCTTAGAGCTTCTTGCGTATCTTCCTAGCGACGAGGTTATGACATTACACCCAGGAAAATGTCTCAGTCCTCGTCATGGGTCTCCTCCTTCTGGACGGATTCAATGATTGCACTACAGTGGGTCTGTCGCCAAGCTCACCGATTGGAGACCGTCGTAAGGAACCGTGTGCAAGAGATTCAGACGTTGACTCGAGGCTACACTTGGTAGCACTGCGTGAGCGCAGACAGCCCAGCAGACATTTTGACGCGCGGAGTATCAGCAGCGGTTCTAACACGAGAGACGAAGTGGTGGACTGGACCTCCTTGGTTCGCGGAAGCAGAAAGCACCTGGCCTCTGAATCTTTGCCGCACGCGGACGGTGCAGGACCTGAAGAGCGAACTGGCTTCCGTGTGCCCAGCCGCAGTCTCGCCGCAAGCCATAGATCTACCGACACCACTACTGGACCTAGAGAAGTACATCTCACTCTCCTGGCTCCTCAGAGTAACCGCCTGGATTTCGAGGCTTGTTCGCAACGCTTCCCGAAAGCAGCCATCTTTGCCGGGGCTGCTGACGTCCGAGGAAATGGATAACGCGGAGCGACACTGGCTCAAGTTTGTCCAGAAAACCATCTTCCCAACAAAGGTCGCTACACGTCACGCGGGCCAGCCTTTGGCATTAGGTTTCAGTGTTCCAACCTTACGGCCGGATATTGACCAAGGACGGGTTGCTCACCAGAGGAACCTAAACAACCATTCCTGCTACCAAACGTCCCCACGCTTACAAGGCTCTTGATATCTGCGACCCATGTCTGTATTCTACATGCCGAAGTTTTGATATGCTTCTGGACCTTCCGATCAACGTTATGGATTTGAAAGGGCAGAAAAACCGTTAAAAGGGCGCTTTCGTCGTGCTTACCATGTTATCGCCGACGTTTGCTTCCAGCGTGGGTCCCAGCTTTACCCTTACCGAAAGACCGCATAACCGAAGGCGTCACCGTTCGACTTCGTGGGAGTAGACTTTTGCGGCCCACTGTACTACCGCTGTCCTCCGCGGTGGCGCAGTGGTTACGGTGCTCGGCTGCTGACCCGAAGGTCGCGGCGCGATCCCGACCGCGGCGGTCGCATTTCGATGGAGGCGAAATGGCAGAGGCCCGTACACTGTGCGATGTCAGTGTACGTTAAAGAACACAAGGTGGTCGAATTTTCCGGAGCCCTCCACTACGGCGTCTCTCATAACCATATCTTGGTTTTGGGACGTTAAACCCCAGATATTATTATTACTATACTACCGCTTCCGCAACATTCGACGAAATGTTATATTGCCGTTCTCTTGTGCGGTGACACGGGCAGTGCACCTAGTATTAACCTCGGACATGACAGCACACTCATTTATTTTTGCCTTTCGCCGGTTTACATCTAGGTGTGGTCTTCCATTTAAAGTTTCTTTGGATAACGCCAGCACCTTTCACAGCTGTTCCAAACAACTGTGATTGTCGCTGAGCGAGACAATAAAGCACCCCGCAAGTGTCCACCGAATCAATCTGAAGTTCACCGCTGAACGAGCTCCGTGGTGGGGAGGTTTCTAGGAGCGAGTCATCCAGGATACTTAAGGATGTGCTCAAGCGCGGCCTTGGACGAAGCAGCCTCAGTTAACGAAGAGCTGCTCACTGTGCTGGCTGAGGTGGCAGTGATCGTCAACTGCCACCCTCTGACTAAACTCTGCGAGGAGAGTGAGAACAAACTTATTTAAAGTGGAGAGGTTTCGGGGGCCGATGTTGGCGGCCCATGATGGTCGGTGTCCTTAGTCCGGGACACCGCAAGACTCAGCCACCACTCTTGCCCTTCTGACTAGGGCCCGTTGGGCTTTCAGTCCAGAGCAGTCGCGGAGAGCGGTCTCCCATGCCTCTCGCGTGGGGGGATGGGGAAGGTGGAAGAGAGGGATTTTTGGGTGCATGACCCACACCATGTAAACGTCGAGGATGCAGAGGCACGGACGCCATCGCATTTCTTAATCGGCAAGCGTGTCGTGGGACTACCAAGAAGGACAAGCGTCAGTTTGCCTAGTTCCACCGCGCATTGCTAGCGAAGGAGGGTGAAATACAGAGACGAGCTTCTGCACCGATTGTGGACACGGTGGAAGAAGGAATATTTACTTCTCCTGCGCTCCACCCACCACTGCCAGCCGTCATCTTCGTCTCAGCTGCGCGTCGGTGACCTGGTGTTTGTTAAGGACGACAACGTTCCAGCGCTGTAATGGAAGCTTCGTAGAGTGGTCGAGGCTTTTCCAGGCAGGGATGGCCTCGAAAGGTACTTCAATATCGCCTTCCCAGACGACGAGCAAGTTAGTGGCGCCGATCAACGGTTGTACCCTTTGGAAGCAAGCGACCACGCCGCGACCCCGGGGGATGTTGACTCTACCACGGTAATACGATGGCGGCAAACGCCATGCTGCGCACAAGACGCGCGATGAAGCGAGCGCAGGGCGGGCCTGCTCATGAGCACGTAATAAAGGAAAAGGAATTGTTCAACCAGGGCAACGCAAGTGTCGATCTATTCTTTGTCTCAACACTAACGTTTGTTAAGGTACTGCAGTATACGGAGCTTGCGCTGAAGCAAGGAACCGAAGTGGTTTGGCTGCTGCGGACCCGGCATATATCCATCTCAATTTCGCTGCAGGAACTCAAGGAGTCGTCCTCCAGCCAGCACGTTCAAGTAACCGCGTAGCTAGCCTCGCAAGAACATATGGGAAAGCAAACAAAGGCGAAGAGAGTCTAGTGTGAACCACGCTCGCATAATGCACAGACTCGCCTCTTTAGCCTCACGCGTGAAACTGACTTCAGAACGCACACTCTGCACATACATATCTTTCTACTACACGTTGTATATTATTTTTAATTTATTTCCTTCTATTGCTACCTACGCTATAACAAGATACTGTGTTAGAGTGCCTTAATAATACCGACTTAAGTGTAATTCCTAAAAGCCTACTCCTCTTCTTTTTTCCTACTTAACGCCACTTCCCACCTCATGTAATGCTAAAGCATCTGTTTGGTCTTGCTTAACTCAATAATTACGTATTTAATACGTTCGACATACAAAATTGGCAAGAACATACATTTGGTCCACAATTCCAGCACAGGATGCTGATGATGATAGTTTCGTTGGCCGTAATTTACAAAACAGTTTGCGACGACTCTTCTGATCAAATATATTACGTTCTAGTTCAATAACGTTGTGTCCGCAACTTCGCGATTTTTTAGTTCATGCTTTAAGCATCTATTAATATACTGTTGACTTACGCACGCATGCAACGAATGATACATCTGGTTTCCTCAGAGGGCTTTCGAAATGTACCGTACTTACTTGCTAGACTGGCCTTTTTATTCAGAGAAGATTCATTTGTGTTTCTGTCACTTATGGCTCTTAATCAGAATTTTTTTCTCAAGTGTCACGCATTTAAATAGTTTCGGCGTGAGCTG
>JALIZH010020939.1:0-49692 GCA_030522465.1 Rhipicephalus appendiculatus
CAGACATTTAGACAAAGAAAAGCATAGGGCACAACAACTCTTGTCTTTAACTGTAGTGTAGTTAAGTAAATTCGAAATGAATCAAAGTGGACGAAGAAGCACTGTTTCCATCTGTGGGACCCGAACCCACAACTTTCAAGTTCGAAGGTCTGAAGATTGGCTTCGGATCTCACCAACGGAAAGGGAATTATTTCGTGGGGTTCTCTTCTGTGTTAGACACAACCAAATGAATCCGACATACATTTAGACAAAGGGAATTCGTCCACTTTAATTCATTTCAAGTTACACCACAACAAATACATTGCAGTTAAAGACGAGAATCAATGTGTCCTGTCCTTTCCTTGGCCTAATTGTAGGTTCAGTTCATTCAGGTACCGGTTTTCACTTCATATTTGAGGAGCAGACACCCGCGCAGAGGTTGTGCTGGACTGCAGGTTGGTTGCGCAAAGCACGCCAGCCACTACATCTGTGGATTTAGTTTACCCGCGGCTACATATAAACTGATTGCAGCGTTAATATTACCACAAGAAGTACCATACATCACAAGAGACTCTTATTGTTCTTTAATGATAAGGTTCACGGTACTTTGAGTCATTTACGATTTTTTTTAAAAACACAAATGTGAGGTATTTTTAAGGAGAACTGACAACCGGGCGAGGCTCGGCCAGCCTTTGCGAGAGCAAGCGAGACCTGCTGGGATCACGCGTGATATTACGAGACCTTGCACGACCTTGTGCAGGGTTGAGCCCTTTACCAACCACTGGAGACAATGATATTTGGATGTGCACGATCGGTCATGTCTCATAGAAGTCACCCGCCACGGTGGTCTAGTGGTTATGGTGCTCGACTGCTGACCCGCAGGTCGCGGGATCGAATCCCGGTCACGGCGGCCGCATTTATGATGGAGGTGAAAATGCTCAAGGCCCGTGTATTTAGATTTAGGTGCACGTTAAAGAACCCCAGGTGGTCGAAATTTCCGGGAGCCCTCCGCTATGGCGTCTCTCATTTCGTGGTTTCAGGACGTTAAACCCCATCAATTATTATGCCTTATAGAAGTCGACGAAACCTGCATACGCTTCCTTCCGATGATGCAGTGAGAAACGCTGTCTAGAGCTATCCATTGTGGTTTTTCTTGCAACTTGAATGTAAGCATTAACTTTGTGGATGTTCTCTTTTAAATGGATGGAAGGGAGCATGAACACACATAGCTGAGCCTTCTGGTAGTCATGTACTTACAGGTTGTCACACTTAAAGCTTTCACAGATCTCCCCGGAGAAGGTCATTGTGCAATTGGAAAAGACGTCAGCCGGAGGATAGGTGTAGTTGATAACGTACTTCATGGCGACGATATCATTGCCCACTGTCGTATCCTAAAAAAAAATTAAAACAAAAGCGCAACGTTATAACAAAAAAGCTGCCTCTAGTTTAACCCCCGTAAATCGAACAATGGGGATGCTGTTCTTGCACACCGTAATTTGAATACTTGTACGTATGGCGCAAAAGAATCGGCGAAAAGAACCTCCTAATTAAAAAAGAGCACAATTTTCAATTAAACGCTTACAAAGCCTAAAGCGCGTACTATGATTTACAAAACACGCATATTCAAACGACTACAGAGAACTTGGCGATCGCAGGCATTCTCCAGCGTTTGTACACAATCTCGTTAGATCCAGTTTTCTCATGAAGATTATTACTGTGACAACCTGTTATCATTGATTAGAATGTTAACAGCTAATATGATTGAGCGGTGAACAACTCCCTTTTATCCGGCATGTTCAGCGTAATTCTTGTGCATGGACTCAGAATTTCATTTTTATTGCTATTCAATCTACTGCTTTCTGTCCTGCGCTGTATAAGCGCGACCGCTAAGCGTGACGTCTCAAACTAAGGGTCACACATCTATGATTGTTATGAAAATTTTAAGGGTAAAGACACAAAAGACAACGCGACAAATTTCGCACAGTGCATATGCGCCTTTCTGTCCTCGTGCATTGATTTTGCATGATTTTTGGTGCATCTTACAGGTTAGCCGCGTTTGCCCTTTGACTCCACGCTCTTTTTTGATTGCGCAATATATTGCGTAACTAAAACAAGAAAACAGTGGAGGTATAGACGCAGTGAGAGAAAACACGAGCGAACTGCCTGCCAGGCTGCGAAGTATAATAACTGAGTCATTAAATAACATTAGAAAGCCCTTGCTTCTTATATATACAGGTTATGTCTGCAGTTAGATTGGTATTTTTTGTGGCGAAGCAAATTAACGTGCTTACGAAAGTAGCAGCGACGCACTTGTTGTATCTTCCGTACTCTGTGCACATCCTGGTGAAGTTCACCCTGCAACGAGAGCACGAAAAGTAAATATTTAACGCGTGCTTGCGGCAGAAAGAGGCAATTGTAATTCGTTCCTACCTGGGCCTTTATCGTGAATGAATTACAATTCTTAAAGGACCCCTAATCACGTTCAAAGACGAGGGCATAGGTCGGCAAAACTTGTGGAGCGCACTCAGACTCACACATGACACATTTTTTGCGCTTAGGGCTCACTCGAACTCAGACTCACCAAAATATTTCTGAGGCTCACTCTAGGCTCACACTCACGAAAAGAAAATTTTCTTCAACCGCGCTCTCGGACTCAAACTCACCAAACCATTCAGACTCAGGCTCACGGCTCGATCTGAGTCTGAGGGAGTCCGAGTGAGTCGACTCATGAGTTCGTTAGCCTAGAATAAGTTCTTTCGACCATGTTGTTAATGCTCTTTAACCCAAATATCTCATGTAATCGATGCCCTTCTTGGCGCCTTTTCATATAGTACCTTTGAGTACGAGTCATGAGTGGTTTCAAACCAGTAAGGACATTTTTTCTTGAAAGAGATGACAACCATAAGTATATTTATCAAGAACTTCCTGAAAGAGTTGGCGGCGGAGAGGTCAAGGTACCCCCTACGTAATTTGCGCCTCTAAATAAATATTGAAATGGTGTATGAACGCTACTGCTTTGGAATACGTGTGAGCGTGAGTATAAAGGTGAATTCAGGTAAGGCAGGTAATATATGAAGGTGGGTAGATACACGTGGGAGTGGTTTTTTTTCTCTCGCCTTCGCTACCCTTCCTACGAGCGATTTTTTAAAAGCACTTGTACAATGTCAGCACCAAGCGTTGAGCGTATCAGGATTTCGCGCTCGTCGGCTATACGCTGTCGTCTCCGCTTGCGTAGTTGGAAACTCACAAAATGCAGTGAAATCAGTTGATCACGCACAGTAGTGCGAGACGAGGAAGAACAGGTGGCCGGCTGAATGACAAATAAGTGTAGGAGACAATTCACAACTGATATTTTGAGCCGTAATCTACCGTAACTATGTACCGTAATGACGTTAAGTGAATGACCGTTCTTGCGCCACGAAGTGCGTAAAGACGATAAACGCCAGGAGAGAAGGACGCGCTCGTTTTTTTCTTTTTGCATTTTCAGAGGCTCGTGAAAGGCCCTTTAAGCAAAAAAAGAGCACGCCGCGTTAAAATGTATTCAGCTCTCGAACAAACTAGCTTATTGTAGCGCAGGAAAGGGCTAACTGGCAGATCATACTTGATGTTTTGTTGTTGGTGTATTTCGTCTTGTTTACATTTGTCCCGTTAAGATTTTTATTTGTTTCTTTGACGCGTGACGTGACTTTTGTTAGAACCATCTGGTTTCTGTACTGCGCATGCGTGGCTTCTTACAATTGCCACGCACGATCGATGATTGCTTCTAAATACCCACCTTTTTCGAACAAACATTTAGTTGAGGGTGAGCGCTCTGTGATATGATCCTTCTTCGTTCGCCCTCGATTGTGCTATGGCACTGCTGCTCGCCAGTTATGAGCCTTCACCTGTATAGCCCCTAGCTCTCGACTATTGCAGTAATAGCTACTTTATTCTTGTCACTTCAACACGCATTGTCCTTGATACGTGATGTGCGAGCGCTCTGGCTGCCGCGTCCCACATACATGTATTAGTGCGTCTGCGATCTGGAGTCGCATGCAAACGTACTGTAAAATAAGGTTCCAGTAAAGTTAAAGCAGAATATGCTGTCAAAGAAAATGCTCTGATAGTTGCGCAACGTTATCACGAGGCAAGAACAACGGCAGAAAACATTGAAGAGCCCTTGAACAACCTGTGAAAATACGAAGAACGAGCGCGCTAATCTCTCCTGGCGTTCCCACGTCTGTTCTGCACAATCCTTGAAGTCAGCAGATGATGATGATGATGATAACAACTTTATTTTCCTGTGGATAAGAAGGCCCTTGAAGTCGGCAGTCTGTTCGCGGGACAAAACAGTCATTTGGGCTAGTTGGTACAATCATTCTAAAAGCAAAAAAAAAAAAAGTGGGGCGCACTACGGAACAGGGACAAGAGCGAAGACCTGAGCAGAAGACCAACACCGAGTGCGCCTGTGTTGTCGTCTTCTGCTCTTGTCCCTGTTCCGTAGTGTGGCCCACTTTTTTTTTTTTTTGCTTTTAGAAGTTCACGTGACGTCATGAGGAAATAAGCTTTCGATTTGTCCTTTCACGAGAGATATCAGTTGTGCATTGTCTCCTGCTCAGCTTTGCCATGCAGTCGCACGCCCGTTGTGCCTTGTCTCGCATGACTGTCATGCTCAATCAACTGATTTCACTTGGTTTTATGCATCTGCGACTGCGCTAGCGGAGATAACAGCGTGTAGCCTAGACGCACGAAACCCTGACAGGCTCAAAACTTCAAGCTGACATTGTCCACGTGTTTTATGAAGAAATAAGTGGCGATGAGGAGGCATCGCATGTAGGAAGGGTAGTGAAGGTGAGAAGGAAGCCACTCGCTCGTATTTGAACTCGGAGTGGTCTATATGGGCCCTTTAACATCGCGCAATATTACAGAGGCAACAAGGGGCTCACGCTTCGTATGAGCAGATGGTCACGGCGGGGAAGAAGACGCCCCGAATGTTCTGCTGCTCGTAAGTGACGGCCGTGTAGAAGTGGCGGTAGTTCTCGTAGTCCCAGTAAATGCTGAACGCGCACGCCACGAAGCATCCCTGCACCATCAGCATCTTGCACACGCGGAACAGAAATGTGATCCTGCGGCATCGGGAGACAAATCACATGCGCAGGCGTCGGATCTTACGCCAAACGTATACCGATACGCTTCATCGTACCACACAACCATCGTATTCGCATTGATCGCAGGGTAAATTAATAGAATCTACCCCCGGTGTACCGCGCTATATGTGTCCGAACCTTATGTCCGAGAGATGTGGTATGAGTAGCAGAGCCCAATTTGGGCGCTGCTACCAATTATAGTGCAATTATAGTGATTAATTAATCAATCACTCGATAAAACATTGCTAATTAACACATTGCTAATTAACAACCGTGCTGGCGAATTATGACACGAATTCCTGACGACCGTAACAGCTGTCAAGCTTTGGTAGCAATAACTATTGTTCTCTCTCTCAAGAATCCCGTTCTCACCGTCCTATGTCTGAGATTCGAGCCGTCGTATGTTGAAAAAAAAAAAAAGAATGCGAATGAGTCTGCCTAAATTTGCAATAATACACCAGATTTACAACCTTACAGACATAGTTACAAGCTGTTACTAAAGTCATTCCGGTATGGCGTCGACCTTTATTTTCTTATCCATATGGATTTTCGTGCATCGTGGGCGCCCGGCTTTCACATAGGAAAAACGCAGTGTGTACTATTTATTATCTTGCCCTTCGTCATACTTTCCTCCCCATCATCCTATCAAACCCCTTCCCCTGTATAGATCAGGGCTACTCTCCGGTATTTTTAACGCAGTGTGTCGCGTAAGGTTGCCCGTTCTTTTTTTCACAGTGAATTACACTGCAGCCATTGTGGAGCAGAATGCGAGAGGTTCGTCGTTACTGGGCTCGACCACTATACCTATGTTCAATTAATATTTTTTTCACTATCCCTCTCCCCCTACCTCCGTTCACTAAATCCAGTCTTGCGTTTATTCCTGATCTTCGATGTTTCATTCCCTACAAGAGCAAGTAGAAACAAGCCGATGTATGGCGTCCATGCCCACTTCATGCGCGCGTTCATTAAATACCACAAATAACAGGTAAATTTTTTGCCCAACCATGCCATGCGCACTGGGAATGGACCTTCGGTCCGTACGCAGCGCGTACTCTTGTAGCCTCCAAGAACTTGAATTTCTTTTCCGCGATCAACAGTGCCGCTACTGACATCATGCGGAGTGGAGCTGAAATGCACCGGGCCTCGAACAACGCGCCACTTTTGAACGCCTACTTGCGTCGGAGCACATGACGAGACGTTATTGTGGCCATCTAAATGTATTCTTGGGGAGCTTTAAAAAGCAACGTCGGCTGTTTATCAATCTCCGTAAGATCTCAATACAACTTTTTATACATGTTCTATTTGGTACTTACATGACCTGCATTAAATAATACGTCGAAAAATCATCCAGTTTTACTAAAAATGAATTCCGAAAAACTCGTTGCGCATTTCTGATTCCCGCCTTCGAAAGCGACTATTTACGGGTTCGAGTCTGCCTCGCACTAACCGCCGCCGTAGCTCATTCGGTAAGAGCATCGGGCACGTAATCCGAAGGTCGCAGGTTTGGCCCCTGTCGGCGGCAAGTTGCCTTTTCGTCCACTTAGCTTTTTTCACATCTGCATCACAAGTATTACGGTACACTTAAGACAGTACAATTAACGTGCCCTATACCTTCCTTGGCTTCCTTATCTGCTGGTTTCCATTATGGTTGTGTTAATGCTGTTTATGACATTCTAAGGAAACTGCCTTGCCACTTGCATTACCACTAGCATTACAACTTTAGCATGACAACTTCCTAACGTATACATAATTTAAAAATAGCCGGAGTTGCCCCTTAGTGCAAGGGGATGGGCGATATCCATATAACAGATAAACCGTACGAGTTCAAAACAAAAAGTAACGAATGAAGTGGGAAGTAACCTAAACAGGCATATTAGGGAGTCTTTATTATGTTGTAGTTACAGCGGGAGAGGTATTTCGCTTATTATTTTAACGTCGCACTCACTCAGCCTTGCGGAGCCTTCCTCGGACGCGTCGCCGGCAGAAGTCGAAGACGACCCGCACGCTTTCGGTGGCCCCCACAACAATGGCCACGCCCATCCAGAAACCAGAGTAGCCTCCCACAAGGCCCAGCACTTGTGTGCCCTGTGTGGTAAGAAAAGACGTCGAGCCTTTAGACTGAGTCTCAAAAAAGGGAGTGTCTTCCTACTTTTTCTCTCTCCACCCCTTTCCTCTCACTCAATGCAGGGTTAACAAACCAGTTGCAACTTTGCTAACTTTCTTGTCTTTCCTTTTCTTGTTATCTTTACGGCTTGGATGTTAGTATATGTTCAAATGCTGCTTGATTGCTATTAGCTAATGCACGCCCGTTGGCGCGTTCCTTATTAATAAAAGGCCTGTATCAAAGAGATCACAGTCCGCTTGATTCGAAAGATTTACTGGCGTTGAAGAAATACATTGAAGTGCTCCTACAGTGAAGGTTCGCTGCTAGCGTATAGAAAGAGAACCGTTTCACTGACCGTTAACAAGGGAATGAAGTGCAGTGCATCGACGCTCCTTGATGTCATGAGCGCACGCACTTTGACGTAGGTGAGCCTGAAAGAAAAAAAAAAAGAACGATAAGGGACTTGTTAGATTGTTGAACACCATAACTGCTGTCGGACAGACGGACAATATTGGACCCTGGTAAACAAACATGACTAATTTAAATACACGTCCTAGGCCCCTTGTCTACGCTTCCTTTCTACTCTTTTCATGCGCAACTGCATAACAAGTTAACAGCTACGCTTCATCGCAATGCCAGTTTGACAGTATATTACTGCTGTACAAATGAAAGCCATGTTGTGATGCTTTAAAATGTAACTTGATTACTCTGCGGCGAAGCCTATTACCACTCTGACATGTGTGTTTTAACTTTTTCCACTTTATCAATCAGAACCTCATTTAACGTGCGTAGTTTGCCTGTCAAGCTGTGCTTGGCTGCTCTTCAAGTGTAATGTTTTGTAAGCTTAGATCAACCGACTTCATTTACTCTGACTGTCCATTGTTACATTGACCATTTGCATCAACCAGATATACATTCTCTTTTACGATGCAAATTAAACTATCTCAAGACGATCTAAAAAAAAAAGAAATCTTGAAGGCCCGTTTATTTTAGAAAAAAAGCTGTGATCTCCGTAACTCGACTCGCACTATGAAGTGCGTTTTGAGTTCACACCGAATCATCGGTTTCTGGAGAACGCAACGTAACCGAAACCGTACTGAAAAAAAAACAAAAAAAACAAGTGGGTGAACAAAGTGCGGTTTATTAATTTTCAATAACGCAAAGTATCTGTTTACACAATTCGTAAGCTACAAGGGTAAATACTTGTTGCGACAACGTTAGCGGTGTCACAAAAGCTTGTCGCTTTTCTGGGTAGCTGTCCTCACACTAATCGTTACCTGCAGATACTTGTCGACGACCTCGTGAATTGGTGTTGTGACATTGTGTCAGCCCGGCACGGTTTCTCACGCTATCATTTACGCTTGCACAGCTGTTCATTATCTCACAATGTGCCATTTTCTTCTCGTGTAAGCAGTTTAATCGCCCACAAGTTACCTGACGCTTGGCCCTCCCTCAGCCAAGCAGCTGAGGGAGGGCTGATGGAGGGCTGATGGAGGGCCTCAGCCGAGCAGCTAAGGGAGGGCGGTTTTTGCCGTCGCCGTTGCCGTCATGTCGCGCATAAAGTCCAATGTCGTCATGTGTCAAAGGTGTTTGTTTACTATATTGTTCGATGTAGTCACCGTATCGTTCGAGTTCATTTTATTAGCACCAGCAAAGAGTGACAGTCTCGTTTGTCCTCCAAGCACTTCTGGTCGAGAACCAACTTCCGGTTTTCCGAATATTCAGAAAACGCGTTTTATGGAATGAAACATTCACGAAATCGATGTTTGTGCTTCAGGTTAAAAGGGTCCTGCAACACTTTTCCAAGCAATCATCAAATGACTTCATTAAAGGTGTTTATTGCCCGGCGAATGGACTGCCGCAAAAAAATGCTTTTGAATTCGTCAAGTACGAGTGGAGTTACAGGGATTTGCCTGACGCGTAAACGCTTTCTTTCTTTTTCGTACCAACGAGCGCGCTAAAAGCTACGCAAAGGGTGATGAATAGGGGGCAAGAAGAGGGGGCCATGTGATGACATTGAGCACTTTCTTTTCTTTTTTTCTTAAAATCGTGCGGCTTACTTTCAGTGCAATGTCGCGGGATGCCGCCACGTACCCACCACACGCGGGCACGTGGCGGCGTCCCGCGGCGGCCACCGGTAACCATGCAGCTCACAATGCTCAAATCAGCCAATGGCCGTAAACTTTGTGTCTATGGCGTGGTCACTTGGTATGTAACGTGATTTGTCGAGAGGAGAGGGAACGATTTCTAGCTCAGCTTGAGAATTAATTGCAAATTCCAGGCCGCGTGCTGCGCGATAACGTTTGGCTCACGTGTTCTCAGGGAGCCTGAGCTACCAATCGGCAGTTTTCTGACCATGAACAAAAAAGTGTGGCAGGGCCCCTTTAGAGTTGTAATGGATACCTATGATACCAAAACATACGTTTGCTTCAGATAGGGGCAAATGAACTTTCACGTCAATAATGAAAATAATTGAATTACTTCATTGAAAGAGCAGACGCTTTTCTTGCGAGCAGCTGAGATCGCTGCGATACCTGGCGGAGCAGATCTCAACCACGAGGTTCTTTCTATGTGGCCCCCGAGTTCCGCCTCGGTAGTGTGACGAAAAGCGAAGTGAGCTCAAGGAATACGCCTGGGCACAGGAACGCCGCCGCGCGGGTGCCACCACTCGACACCTAAGCCAAGCATTAGAGTAGACTCCAATTTCGTGTTATTATTATTATTATTATTATTATTATTATTATTATTATTATTATCATCATCATCATCCTCATCATCATCATTAGTACTGATTCAAAAGGTGAAACTGCTTGAAAGTTCAGACATTGCTTGTCTTATCTGAATATTAGCAAGACCATGTTCGTATTAGTGAAAGCTTACTGCACGTGGCAAAGTCATACTTTGCTTGACCTTAAGTGTACAGCACGTTTAATATTATGACTTTCTCCTGTATTTTAACGCAACCATGCATATTCATTAAAGTGTACATTATGCTTGTTATATCACAGCTACTTGCAGCAGCGATGTTTCATTATCCGATGAACCCACGCAGAGGTTAACGATAAGAACTTTTTTTTTCTTTTTTTTAACTTAGACAAAGCACTCACCCCTCCATGGACATGCTGGTTGCTTGTTTCCATGCCGACTGGGTCGCTTTGTAGATCGTCTCCCTGCGAAATATCTCAAAGTTATGTTTGAAAATATTGTTTTTGTTTTGTACGCAGTCGTGGCGTAGGTGAACTGGTTTATAAAACATTAACGGAATTTTTTATTTTGTTTCCTTGCCTGTCAGTTTTTTCTGTTCGTTTAATTTCGAGTTCAAAAGCTTTATGATAAAGCTGACTCTCACAACATACATTTCATACGTTTGTTGATTTTTTTCTAGAGTAAATAAAGTTCAAGAACTTCACGACTAGACTACGTACCCGAAGAAGCGGGCATCTGAGCAATTACTGAAAGTGGAAGTCATATCATTGTTTTATCTACCACGTTTGTCTCATTACCAACGTATTTCAAATAATTCAATCCTCTAGAAAAATGGGATTTACAACTCTTACAACTAATTTATTGTTGCATTGGTTAGAGTCGTTCTAATAGTTCATTTAAACTTAGTTAAAGAAAAACGGCTTTCCCGAAAACATGACCATTCCATCAATAACTGTGTGCTTTAAATCGCCGTAAGACACTATTCGGTGAATGATATCACATGAAAATTACATGCAATTTCTGTGTACACAATTCATACAGAATATTTCAGCCGGACACGCAAGGACATTACACATGCGGTCAAATGCGTACAGCAACCTGACAGATGATTATCTCGATATGTATGTCAAGATCGGCTGATGTAATGCTCACTTTCAAGTTCCGTCTGAGCGTTGCAGAAATTACGCCGCACTGTGGCAAAATTAAGCATTGCAAATTCACATTTTGTTATCTTGGCAATAAACCTTGAAATACGAATTATAAATTATGAAACACCAAACAACAGCGGTATCTTTAGCAGTCGGTTCCCTTTCGTATTACTTTTTCTGATGGCTAGATCTTAAAAGTCACCAATGAGGAGCTTGCCTACCTGCACGCTGTGTGACAGCGGTCATTGCAGACAACGCTGTACATTGCTCTGCCATCGGTGTGAACGCAGTTGGCTGAGAGTAAGAAACAGGAAAAGCAAGAAAATAGCACAGTCAGTTGCCTTCAAAACGTCGTATATAGCGCAGCCATATGCAAACCTTATATTGAATCGAGACATTCTTTGTACGTTGGCGGTCGTGTGTATGTACACCCGCTCCCAAAAGTTTACGGAACGCGGGCTCCACTGAAAATGCGAATTTCTGCTCTGTTAGTGCACGGAGCATCTAACCTAGCAGGTAGCTGCGTAGGTCGCAAGGACTACTACAAGCTGGAACATTCTGTTTGGGGGGCTATGTTCAAAGACAAAGCGAGAATATATCATTTTTGTAAATTTTGTGTTCCGAAAACTTTTGAGGGTGGGGGGTACACTGCTTTTGATTACTTCCACCCCCTCCCCCCACCCTTTGATTTCCTTGGTTGCTCGTTAAATCAGTTATAATTTTCAAGATGTCGTCATAGCAGCCTGTAACGCAGGCAACGTTCCCATGTTGTCATATGACATAAAAAAAAAGACATTAAATGCTACGCCCATTGCGGTATGGTTAGTTTGATGTGAAGAAAGGCTTCCAGCTCTATTCGTGGAAATGTCGCAGAATAAGTTGGGCGCGGTATTGCGTGCACATAAATGGCATTGGGCTTGCGCGTATACCAATTCAAGCACACACCAAGAAAGATTTCGACGGGTAATGGAGACCTGAGCATAACTAGTCCACAATCACTTAAAGGGGCCCTGCAACACCTTTCCAAGTAACCATGAAATGGATTCACTAAAGGAGCTTATGGCCTCGCGAATACACCAGCGCAAAAATTTTTAGAATCGGTGGAGTACGAGCGGAGTTACAAAGATTTGTCGCACTCTGCAATTGCATTCTCTCTTCTCTCGTCCCGTCGAAAGCGCTGGAAGCTATACTCGCGGACAACGTTTCTTGGCAATGAAGGGAAAGCCTACAGGGGCGGAGCTTCTGCAAATGTACTACTACGCGAAGTAGTCCGGTATGGCATGCGTTCCGTACCGCTGTGGAAAGTGACGGCTGTGCGCGACCAGCGTTTCATATCGACGCAGACGCCGCTTGGCGTTCGAGGTACACTAAAAGGCGCAGCTTTCTCACGCAATCAAAAACGAGAAGAGACAACGAATAATTAAAAGAAATGCGAATATCTTATTGTTGTGAGCTGCGTCCTGTGTCAAAGAGCTACATGCAAAAAATGAAGGCAGTATTTTTCATATCTCACGTAGAAAATAAGGACACAATTGCAGGACTACATTCATTGGTGGTAGGATACATGCGATATGGCTCTGTAGCCTTCACTGCAGTGCCAAGAAAAGTTGTCCGCGAGTATAAGCAGGGAGGGATGGCACGGGGAAAGAAAATATGTCACGCGCGCCTTGCGACTTTGAGCACTTTTCTCTTTTTTTTTTCTTCGAATACGCGACTTTTCAGTGCGATCGCGCGCGCACGCATGGACAAGTCGCGGCCTCCCGCGGCGCCCCCCGGTAACGACCAAGCGCGCCATGCTCAAATCAGCCAATGGCTGATACAATGGCTGTGACGAGTGATTTTTGAGCTTGTAGCGTCCTTTGTCGAGAGAAGAGAAAGCAATTTTTAGCTGACATCGAGAATTTATTGTGAATTCCAGGCCGCGTGCTACTCTGTAATATTTGACTCGAGTGTTCTCGGGAGCCTCGACTACCGATCGGCAGCGTTTTCTGACCATGCTCAAAAAGTGTTGCAGGGCCCCTTTAACTTCGAAACTAAGAATGTAATGAACGCTAGTGGTTCTTTATCGGAGTTTGTCTTTTTCCAGAGTAAGCATGGTTGAGACGCCTAATACACTTTTTACTCAAGCCTTCTCAACCAGGATCTCCATTGGTTGGGTAGGTAGGTAGAAAGGTAGGAAGGTAGGTAGGTAGGTAGGTAGGTAGGTAGGTAGGTAGGTAGGTAGGTAGGTAGGTAGGTAGGTAGGTAGGTAGGTAGCAAGATAGGCAGGCAGGCAGGCAGGCAGGCAAGGGGGGCAGGAGGGACGGAGGTAGTAGGTAGGCAGGCAGGTTGGTAGGTGGTAGTAAACTTAATTGAGGTCTAATAAAAGAAGAGATAATGCACTCTGTTCAGCATAGGCAGAATAAAGCATGACTTACTAGTTTCATGTAAATCGCAGACTTTCTCGCTTATTTGATTTCGCCATGCGTAATCATTTGGAATGCATCCGCAGACTTCACGCGTTATCTCCTTCCGACATTCTTCATAGCATATCTCGAGATAACGGGGAAAGAAATGGAAATGAGATTGAGAACGCGATTAAGCAACCTGAATTTCATGATCAAAAACGGCAGGTTTGCAAACACGGGCACAATAGAGAAATCAGGACAACACAAACGCCTTCTCTGACTTCTCTCTTGCGTCCGTGTTAGCACACCTACCGTCTTTTATTATGAATCCGTACCAGAAAGCTCAGTCGTAATTCTAATTCAATGTCCTAACTTTTGCTGTAGCCTTTCAAAATGAACAGGCCTAGTGGTTTTAGGAGATGGCTATAGGCTCACCTCTTTTGAATACTTTACTTTGTAGTTGGGGAGGCGGAGATACCGGCTGTAGTTGTCACACTTGGTAGCGAAAGGGCGCAGGCAGAGATACGACTCCCTCCTGTAAATACATCGTCCCCAAACAAACTTTCATTACTTGGCTGCTAGGATACGGCCGTTGAGAAAACAGGAATTTATTTGGAAACATAGCTATCCTAAAGGGCAGCCACTGTGTCATCATAAAAACACGAATGACAAAAAAATAAGCGACCAACCAAGCCTGCGAATTTCTAAAAAGAAATTTTTTTGACAAAGGCAAAATAAAGATGAATGAATGAATGAATGAATGAATGAATGAATGAATGAATGAATGAATTAAATTATGTTTTAGCTGCTGCATTTCTTTCCCTACCTGATTACATTCTCTACTTTGTTAATTGTACGGGTGTGTCAGTGGAACTCCGAATTGGCGCTCTTGCTATCCCAATCGATCTTGCAGTTTGAGGTTCCAGTTTGCGTGAACCCTTGTTCATTCTTTCCTTAAAAGCAAATGTACTTTCATGCATTAATCGAAATAAGAAAGTAGGCAGGCACTGGTTTACAGCGATATATTGTAATTAATTTCTATCTCTAAGTAGATATCCGAGAAAACTTAGAACACTGCAGTAAGTTTTGAGATATATGTCGAGGTGGTTTTTAGACGTGAAGCAGTACCAGTTCTTTGAATCGCCCGTTAGTAATAGTGGATGACTCAAAGTGGGCACGGGTAAATTCTTCTAGAATGAAAGCTTGGGAATAAAATAACATGAGATATTAATGCTTTAAATACGCTCATTATCTAACGCATTACTATTTAACGGTAAGTGGCCAGCGTAAATATGACTGACCAAGAAGCCACGTGCCTCAGGTCCACAATCCCTATGGTAAAGCAACATTGAATAGAACATGCAAGGTGAACAAGATAGGGCAGTACAAGCGTCTTCAAGCGACGACTGCTTGATGGGAAATACCTGGTATCCTTGAGCACGTAATAGCTGAACTTCTAACTATATCGGGGAAAGAATTCCCATCGGAATTTCTTACCTCTTAAAGCGGACAGATCTCCTTCTAAAAATATGTGACCGGCACAAGCGGAAGGACAACAACGTCAGTGGGTCGCACTGCTGTCATTATGTGGCACCGTTGTTAATCGTCGGAGCCTACTGACCTGCACAATTCCGAATACGAAGTCGCCCGAAGGCTTGAAAGCCATGGCGTGTTTTTTCCTGCGGTGTTTGTGTCGACGTGGTGAAAGCCGAGATTCATTTCGAATTCGTCCAGCTCTATGAGGTCGTCTTCGGGCCAGGCAAAGAGCACATTCATCTCTGGAAATGCAGTTCACAGAAATGAAATACTTGCTCAGTTTCATCGCCCACTGATTCATTCATACGTATGTACCAACGTAATAGTTTGTAAATGCATATAAGAACTTGACGAGGGTGTTAGAAAATTCGCTAAGTTTAAAACTAGTGACTGAGTTACTGTTACCCGCAAATACAGACAGGGAAAACGATCTTTCATTCACAGCAAACGCTCGTACACGAGCGCTTTACAACAACGTAGATATTGTGCCTATAACATTCTGATATCTGTATTCCCTACACCTCCCACATTGCGCAAAAATCTGCCGGACACTCAATAAAGCTATTACCGACCAATCTTTATCCTCTTAAGAAACAATGCATTGCTGGGACACCTAACGCTGCGTCATTCAACTACTGGGGTTCGTATACCAATGAAGCGAGACTTTGCACACCCTGCTCTTTCGTTGAAGCCTGTATCTCAGCAAAGATCTTACTCTCGTCAACAAACACGAGCACTTTAAACCCTGACCTGTTTCTTTGCGAAGTGAACATACTCTTTTGCTTAGCAGTGCTTTTGTCTGGGCAAGTTGGTGCGACATTTGCGAAAATAATCAGCACGAATGACGGGACGAAAGACACAGTACGACAGGGCCAGTGCTGAACTACCAACTGGATCGCACTCCTGTCAGTAGTTGGTAGTTCAGCACTGGTCCTGTCGTACTGTATCTTTTGTCCCGTCTTTCGTGCTGCTTTATTTTCGCGAACATACTGTATTATCTCTCCTAATGACACCTTGAAGTTTAAGCGTTGAAGTGACTGCGTGAGTACGGACCGAAGGCCAAGACGTTTTGGTGGACTGTCTCGATCTTGGTGTCGTGCCTCCAATTCATTGTGTAGCACATCTGACTTGGCAGCCGGGAGTAGGACTGTCGAGTAACGCTGCAAAAAAAATAATAATAATCCAGACAATACAGAAGTTCAGGGTAAGACGATAAGGTTGAAGAGATAAAAAAAATCATTGAATAGAGGGTTTCGCTGGAGCAAATATGTCGACATGTGGACTTGTCTTGGTCAAGTTGCCGCCTTTACGAAGACAACTCCACTTATCGGAACGTTGTCTCCAGTGACACCACCCCGCCCCCCCTCCTCGAGGATCTTCCATCACTGCAAGAAAAAAAATTGGAAGACTCTTGAGCTTCGCCTTCAAGGGTAGGTCTCGATAGCATAATCGGGCCTCGAGCGCATCGCCGTCTGAACTGCTAACCTGCTTCGGTTCTCAACCATGCCAGAACAAAAAGAACGACTGTGAGCGTAAAAAATTGGCCGTTTCAAAGTATCCGAAAGCCTATTGCCAAGCAAAGTTGTTAAGTGCCCACTACGCCATAATTATTTCTTTTGCGAATCAGCGAACGCCCCACTCGGCTCTATAATCACTTCTATAGTCTACAGCAGGGGCTATCAAGGTGTATGGCTTCGGGGAACCCAACGGCTTTTCCTGAGTGCCGCGGAACCCCCAGTTTTAAAAGCGAAAGCTTTACTGACCTAGTCGAGCGAAGTTCGCTGTGTATCTCCGCGTGGCCTTGAAGCGGAAGGCCACACGGAGATACCCATTGAGAAGATGCGCGGAACTTACTTGTGGCGTTGCAGTTGTGCACAAGCCTACAGCGAAAGCTTTCGTCGGCTCGTCTGTCTACTGCTCCGGATGCCCATACTCAGCGCATTCTGTCAATACGGGTCCGCAAATCATGCAAGCGTCATGGTGTGCACTAGACGACGAGTCTTTAAATGTGCTACCACGTGGATCTATCGCTATCCGCAGACACCCAAATGCGCGGATGCGGCGAGCGATGGCTTCGTTAAATACAAATTTGCTTGTCTAAAAAGAAATTATTCGCTGATGGGGTTAAAATTGGAGCGGGTTGTATTCTTTCTGGCCGCACGGGGAACCCTAAGGTGTCCTTCACGGAACTTCTGGTTTGCGTGGAATCCCCGTTTGAGAACCCATGACCTACAGCATTTCCGACCTTGCCAGGGGCCGGCACAACGCTAAACTGATACTGACCTTTTTCTTCACGTCGCATTTAGAAGGCTACATGTGAAGTCATGTGCCATGGGAAGCAAAGTCGGAAGTCCGGTCACTCACGCCGTCATCTAAAGCATAATTCAGAAGCATTTTCCGAGGGGCGCGAACTAAGACTTCTCCAGTGCTGCTTTCTATGCTGCAGGTTCTCAATAGCCATTGTTGACGTTTATTGCGAAAGCTTTGTTTGTTTATTTTAATATTAATCTGATCTCACGACACGCTTGACTGGGTTTCTCATGCGTTTTTCTTGAGCCCTGTAGCTCGTTCTTTTCTTTCATTGTTTTTAATGCTTTCTTCGTTTTAACCTTCATTTAGACGAGCATGGTCCAAATGCTATTGCGCGTTTAAACAATCGTCATGCGACAAATCAATACCAGGTTAGTCCACAAGCCAATCGAGGCAGTGTTCCTTACTTCGGGCTCAAGTAGAACTCGAAGAAATACTGCGTCGGGTTCACAAAGCCGATCTGCAGAACGTCTTCCGAGCTATGAGCAATGTCTCCAAGTTTGCCGCCGGTCAGCAGTAAATTTTTCAGCTCTTCCACCTGTAGAGGTACGAATGTACGTACATACAAAAAAGAAATCATCAGTATAGAAAAACCTATATTCCGTACCCATAACAGACCTGAAGATTGACCATTAGTACGACAAGTTCTGAGATTGCCCAAACATGCACTCTGATTTCCATTTCCTCCGGACTTTACTGCAGCTTTAATTCTGCCTCTCATAAAGGAAAGCTGAAAGTAGGAATCACTATATGCAACTTGAAGGAAAGTGGAAGTTTAAGGGCTCATTTTTTCTTTGTTAATGAGAACTAGCAGGTGATGATGCCAAGGATAATATATATGGGATGTTATTAGTAGTAGTTGTAATGTAAATGCGAAGAAAGAAAAGTGCATGAAAAGATAACTTGCCTCGGCAGGGACCGAGCCTGCGACCGTCGAATAACGCGTCCGATGCTCTACCAGCTACGCAGCGGTAGCCCCCCCCCCCTTGTCCACTTTATCAAGTATATATGCGCATTTAAACCTAGGAGCGTTAGTGTGCTGGCTTCCAATAATATTGTGTCTAACAAAGAAAAATGAGCCCTTAAATTTTCATTTCTTTTCTCCATTAATCGCGATGGTCTCGTTCTGGCAGATTCGATGCCTTCAGGTAGTATGCGAGGGATTATTAGTCAGCTGCCAGCTCTTAATAAGACGACGTACTACGTGATGCTAACAGGCAGAATGAAAGTGTTCCACACTCGCCGTTGTGGCTACTAGGCGGCGCTGACTAACACTTCCAGGTTTAAATGCACATATATACTCCATAGAGTGGACGGGGGGATGACCGCCGCTGTAGCTCAGTTGGTAGAGCATCGGACGCGTTATTCGAAGGTCGCAGGTTCGGTCCCTACCAGCGGCAAGCTGTCTTTTCGTCCACTTTTCTTTCTTTACATTTACATTACAATTACTACTAATAAAATCTCGTATAATTTCCTTGGCATCATTTTCTGTTTGTTCTCATTAATATTCTACTTGGTAATTCAAACATATTAGTTACAGCAATGCTTGAGCTCATGTCTTATTTCCTAGCATTGTCGTCTTTAGTTACCGACGAAAACGAGCGTTATGAAGGGTGAGCATATAAGACATGTAACTACCATAAAAGGACTTAGGGGAAAATAAGCTTTTAAATACCTACATTAGTGGTGTTAGTGTCGCAGAAATCCGGGTAGTGCTCGCAGAGCTTGGTCTTGCTAACCCTATAAAAATTGTTGAAAGATGAAGAACCCAAAAAGAAAGAGAAGCTTGTTAGTGTTTTTAAATATGGCGATTATTCATTGTGTACAAAGTAATAAGATATGCGTATTGTATGGTGAATGCAACATCCTTTAAAAGCAATACCTTTGCGTTATTCATTTACGCTATCACACTGTAGCCGGGTATCGCCGCAAAGCTTCGCTATGTATGCAGCTATTTTATTTCTTCGGAAGCGGGGTGGCCCCTGAGCATAGCAAATGACGAGAGTCGTGACAACTACAATGACAGTTCGAAAGTTGCGTTTTGCGCAGGTCCGTGGATCGCATATATGCGTGCACACTTAACCAGAAATGGTTCCAGTTCTCTAAAATGTACCTATATTATTCGTGGCCCAAGACTTAATCATAGCCCCCCCCCCCTCCCCCCTCCCCCCCAAAAAAAGGGTTCCTTTTCAGGGTTTCCTTAGGTGTTTCAGCTTGCAGTGCGTTGGCTTGGACGCAGCCACCGGGTTATCCGTGAAATTTAAAGAGCACCAAACGTTTTACAAATAGGACATCCGTAATTTCACCACAGGCCAAAAATAGTTTCATCATCATCGACGGAGGGTGGGGTGGACGGGACAGGGCTGCTCCTTTTCCCCGGCCTTGCCCAAAAAACTGCCGGACCAGTTTTAAACAAAGTTCACTCGTTCATTGATTATCGAGCAGCTGTATTTTTTAGCGCTGCTGAACAATCATGACCAGACAACACTTGACCTTGCTGGGGCTCATTCGTTAAACTGGGCAAATAGAAAAACGGACAAATAGGGACGGAGAAAGGAAAGAATTTGTAGTTCCATTCAAAGTAAGCGTGAGTCTGGACACGGCTATCGAAGAGGACATTCTGTCACACGTACCAGTTGGTGACGCAGACGGAAAGGACCAGGGAAGAGTAGGCACTTCAGTGCCCTCGATGCGGACGTCGAACGGCGCTGGGAAAGCTTAGGTACTCCTCAACTACTTTGGATGCCTGGTAGAGGAAACCCATGGTCATCAGCATGAAGACGCCGATGCGCAGCAAACGGATGCGCTGCTGATACCTGAGCACGCAGAGATGGCGACACCCGAAATCTAAGTCTGCAGAGCTCACGGTATAGCTGACCATTCGGCCAGAAAGGAACAGCAAACGTTTTTCACTTTTATGCCAGCCACAAAACGAACTAATTTAGCATGCACACACGAACCAGTGCACACAAGCCACATGATGCGTAAGCAGTACTGAGCGATCAAAATGTACAAAAGTTGCTGATTGTCAATCAATCAATCAATCAATCAATCAATCAATCAATCAATCAATCAATCAATCAATCAATCAATCAATCAATCAATCAATCAATCAATCAATCAATCAATCGACTGTCTAATAATGAAGCGTTTATTATGTATTGCCCATGAAAAATAGTTCAAAGTTGTACTGCAGTACAACTTTGAAAGCCTTCACACTTACACGCTTACAAAATAATTCGAAATACACTACTGCTAAAACGATGCCGGGTACAGAAACAAATAGAAAAAATCAGGGTTCATCCCTCCGTCATAGGAATCGGTATAACACGAAAGTGAAACATGTCCTTACAGAAGTAGTTGAATGTTTACTGTACATTGATATAAGAGAGCTTGCACAATGTCTATTGGTGTTTCACAGTTATAGCGCGGTTTAACGTGGATGCATCCACGTTGACGCTTGGTGGTACATTTGTGTCCCGACGACTAGCGTCCATGATCAATGATTAAACAAACCCTTGTGGTCATAGATGCTTGTGGTTGCTGTACGGTGAGCAGAATCAGAGAAGGCGGTGTGACAGCCAGAAGAGCGTTACTGATTGGACGCTGAACTTGGGCTAAGGTCGCCTACTAGCGGCATATTCGAGTTATTGAACAACCCTGCCCGACCAGAGGGAAACGCAACGCGCGTCATGTCTTCCCCGTTGGCCGGCTGCGAGATTTCGCGGGGCGAGCTAGGAACGCGTAGTTACGGCCACGCGAAGCACTCGCGCGTCCGCAGAGCTATTTTTGGTATAGATGGATGCTATGAGAGAGGACGATGCTAGGGGTAAGGTCGCCACCTGGCAGTGTGTTAATGCGTCGACAAAATTGCACTTTTCCTATTCGAAACGGGCCGAATGGGATGGACGCGTAGAAACAACGCTTTGAAGGAACTAATCGTGCATTTCACGGTCATAATGCATTACTTCACTTTAGCAAAATCACCGTTAGAGGACAGCGGTAGATATAAAAGGCGTGTTTTTAAAGCGTACAGGCTATGTGACAAGTATCTGGGTGTGCCATTAGAATTTTATAGCGATAGTGAGCCGTACTGGCGGCGGCAAGCTACTGAACTGCGCGAAAAAAGTGGATAAAGTTAGAGGATGGGATTTTTCGATCTTCTCGCGGGCCACGGTATGTAACCTTTTCTTTGTCTCCAAACTCTGGTACACATTACAGGTTTTGCATTGCTCACGTATACATGTGCAGAAGCTGCACCGCGTGTTCGCAGTATTTATATGGGGATCAGTGTGGGAACGGTCTAGTCGCACTAATCTGTTTCGCCGTGTTCGGTACGGCGGTCTCAGTCTGTCACATTTGTTTCTAAGGCAAGTCGTTAACCGTTTTATGTTTCTGCGAGACACAAGAGATCCGTTTCTACGTGCAGTTATTTAGCTGAGGCTTGGAAGAGCTCTACCGTCACTCGTTGTCACCTCGTATCACGTGCATGGGGCACTTAAGGGTTATTTAAAAGAAGTTGTTGGAGCATGCAATTTTCTAATGGCTCGTTTTTCTAGCGAATATCTAGCGGGAGTAAAACGAAAAAGGCTGTACAAGGACCTTGTCGACCTTGTTTTACCGGTACCACTCTACAGGAGTTTGTATCCTGCTGGACGTGGGCAAAATGTACTAGCAAGAGTTAAAAAAATGGCTGTACCATCCAGTTCAAAATCCTTTTTTTTCAAGCTCCATACAGGGACTCTAGAAGTTAAAACGTGGATGCAAGAGAGGGGTCTGTTTGTACCGTGGGGAACGGACTGTTTCCTCTGCCGTAAGCCTGAAACCATCGAACACGTATTTCTGGATTGTTGGGAAGGCGTGTTCTTTTGGGACATTCTGCAAAGAACTATCAAAAAAGATCTACCGCTAGATGCCTATGGGATCCGGTTCTTACCAGTTTATGACGAAGATGGAGGAGTGCCTTACGACGTTGTTATGTTGCTCGGCCTCTACAGTATTTGGAAAAAGTACATGGCAGTTCGTCATGCCGATATCAAAACAATGCCTATTCGTCAATATTTCCGCCTAATGATCTCGAACTTTGTTGACGAATGTAAAATTATGGACCCAGTACCAGAGTGGCTCGGGAAACTTGAGCCACTTATGGGCATAAAGGAATTATAATGGCTATGTAAACTACACTGTTTCTTACCTCTGTCCACGCTGTTCATGCACTGTAATATTACTGTGTGATGTGCAAGTAATAAAGAAAAAAAAAGACCGTGGCGCAGTGGATAGCGTGCCCGGCATTGCTTGTGACGGACCAAGAGGTCGTAGGTTCGAATCCCGTTGACGGAACTTTTTTTCTTTGTCTTCTGATCATGTGTATTTTTTCGACGCCATTTCCGTGACGGAAATACGTCACTCAAATCTTAGGTGGACCCCGGCATAAAACACTTTCGTGTTAAAAAAGAAAACGATCATGCTGTAAGGGAAACAACAACCAGGACGGCAATACTAACAACAACAACAACAACAACAATAGTAATAATAATAATAATAATAATAATAATAATAATAATAATAATAATAGTAATATTAATAATAATAATTCAATTATCAGATTTGCTGCTTAGGTTTAGTTAGTGAGACGTCTGCACGCCTTGCTTCACGTAACCGCTTAGAATCTGCACACTTTGTTACGGACTACTCAAACGCTTCTCACTTTTTCTTATCTCCATTGGCTCCTAAATCCAGAATCCAGCGCAGTGTCATGTCGATAAGCAGTTGGACTCGATCTGCATAATCAGAAAAGTACGAAGGGCGTCTGGTGCTGATCAGAGGAAAACAGATGTATGAGGGGGTAGCTATTGGCTATGGAAACCAGGTGGCCCCGGAAACAAAATATCATTGTTTACTCTCTAGTGGAGAGAAAGATAGATAAATGTAATGAGGAAAAGCAGGAATGTTAACCTGAAGATAAACATCCGGTTTGCTGTGGATGGGGTAAGGGTAGACAGATAAGTCACAGTTTCGCCACTATGGCAAAGCAATGAATGCAATATCAAGAAATTGTAATGTCACACGAAAAACGACGACAAGCAGCTCGAAACTTGCAGCGCACCGCTGAAGCTGAAATAAGGACACTCGAAAAGAACGCACAGGTATACACAGGACAAGCGCGAACTAACAACTGTCACAGTTGTTACGTCTTTGTGTTTGAGCAGCAGGCTGCAAGTGTCGACTATGCATAACCCGACGTTCTTAGGTATTTCCTTTTCTTTTAAACTGCAGCGCGTGGAGTGATCCCTCTGTGCGTATCAATGTGACTTTCGATGCGGGAAGCTTGGGTGAAAACTGGGCCCATATTCACTAAAACTTCTAGTTGGAATAAATTTCGTAGGAAAATATTTAATCGAAGCACGATGTGGAACATATCATCAGCGAAACCGACAGATCAACGGAAAAATGCCCTTGCGAAGTTTTGCGAATGCTACCCTTGTTTCATATGTAGGTGCACATGGCTTCATGAATATAGGCGGATCAGCGTTAAATATGGTCTCGTCGATATTCAGGACACCACTGATGCCTTCCTTGACGAAAAGTACGCGAGAGTGGTCATGCATGCTAGCACCGAATTCGGTTACTAATTTCAAGGCCTGTAATGCTCGGCTGCATGTTTCACGAATAGCGCAACGATAACCCTATGGGTACTGATTCTGACATAGTTATCCTCATTTTCCACGAGCGCTTCGATACGCCGAGATGCACTTTGCCTGATGAGGTTTCTGACGTTACAGGTGGGGCTTACAGATGCGAAAAGGATGACGACTCGGGTGTTAGCGGAGCATTTGCATTGGAAGCATCCGGCTGGGATGTAGTCATTTTCTCGCCGCTTTGCGGCTAACATGGCAACCTCGAAGTTGTCATTGCTAAGCTCATCCCCGTCAACCGAGTCGGTCGTTGTGTCGCGGGTTTCTTCGCTGCTTACGTAGCCGTTCCGCTTCCTGGACGCGGCTGCCGCGGACACTGCTATTTGGGAAGGTCACACGTTGCCCTTTCGTGGTATAATGGCTGGTGACGGTTTCTTGCAGCACAATCGGCAAGGAAGCTAAGTAATCAGGACCTGAGAGATGACGCTATCTGTAACATAGCCATTTCATTGTCGTGCCCTCGATAACGTAAGAGTGTTTGATAAACACCGCAAAGGTAGTTGCTATCAAGCGGCAAAACTTTGAAAACGGCAGCACCCAGGCGACGCGGTGGCCGGTGATATCTCGCAATGTGAAATTCACAGTGCTATGTCTGCTTAACTTCTACCATAAATGTTGAACTTATACGCGACTTCTGCATAGCATAGTCAATAATTCATCAGCTCGTGAAAATCTTCGGTTAATCTCTCCTATCTGTATAGTTTTGCATTATTTAGAACTTTTCATTGAGCAACTATTCAGATTTAGTCATCTTCCTAATATGCAGATTTCCAATTTTTAATTATGCTTAGCCGCAAATATATTCTTCACCGGCGTTGCTTGAATGCTTCGATATGGTTAATACAGGCACAAATACCTTCATCAAACCGTACGATTTCTTTTTACGCGCCTGCAAGACAAAAAATCGCGCTAAAGAAAGCTGAAAGTAAAGCCAGCTTTTACAACGCGCGCACGTTGTATATAGAAAGTTTCCTCCAGTTCCAACAAGGACAGCCGTACCTTTAGCAGCTCGTGCTCTCCGCCGGTATGCAGCGTGAACTGCACTGAGGCTGTGCCCGAAAATTGCACCCAGGTGCAGCTCGATCCACTTGAATGCGCAGCAGCAAGTTCGTTATTCTGCGTGTTTGGTTTCAACACGCTCAAAAAAACGAGAAAAAAAAAACAGTCATTGAACTAAGGCTCAGCAAGGTGCTCAGTTGACATAACAGTGCATGCACCCCCCCCCCCCCCTTCCTCTTTTTCTAAAAAAGAAGTCGCTTTCAGGCGGCGTAGGGTAAACAGAATCCTGTCGATACCCTGTAAGTTAGTACACGGCTCAGTGCGTGGGATGCACGAACGGTCGCGAGTCAGCCTGCCTATGTGAAAATGCACTACCTATGTAAACGTCGTTCGCAGTTCTTTCGCGCACAAAAAGGCACACTACTGGTAGGGCTGGCAAACTTCTAATGGAGATTCCCTGTCTTTGCAGAGGCGGTTCGTGGAATCAAAACACCCAAGAGTGTTGCGTGCATGGTTCGCACAGCAAACACACAGGGGATAGCACTTTGCGGGAAAGTGGCACAGCGGGCATTTGTATACGCCGTCTGTCTATCCCTGACATCCCCTCTCGCACATACGTTCGGGGCTTGTTTAGTTAAAGGGAAGCAAGGGTGACTGCGGCGTTCCTGTCATTGTATAGAAAGGATTGGGGAAGAAAAGGCGCACTTTCGTTGGCCGCGCTGAGTGCCTGCATATTGATCGGTTAATTGCAGTTTCTTTTATTTTATATTTTTGATGTAGTTACAGCTCGTGCGAATCAACGGAACGCTTCTATCAGTACTTAGCAAATATCAAAGTTGATTGCTGCAGGCCCGATGGACTAGAGTGACGAACAAAGCAACATGCAATGCGTTTCCCTCGCCTTTTTTTTTTTTTTTTATATTGATATGATATGTAAGGAGATGTTGCACAAGTCAGGCGCCGGCTACTTCCTTTGCCCTTGAGTGAGTACTGAATATACATCTTAACAAAGGAAAAACAAAGAGCAGTACATGGAAAATAAAACACAAGAGCACACATATGTAAAAACACACCGTAGTGCAAAGCTGATGGGCAGGTAGTTGGACATGCGGATGAATGGCAAGACGAGTGGAAGAGTACGTGAGTGTTATTGCACACGCGTAATTAGTATGCAAAGGTCCTTTCTGACCTTGCGCCCAGCCTGAATCATTGTCTTACACCTTACAGGGATGGTGAAAAGTTACCAGGCCGAGCTGCCATAGGATTACGTGGGATAGCGGCTGCGAATTTCTGAACCCCGCTGTACGTGTCATGCTTCATTATATTATGATGCCGACGTCAGGTCATAATGACGACTGCAATGAGGAGGAGGAGAATAAAGAGCGCGCGTAAGAGAGGGAGAGAGAAAAGGTATGTTGGAAAGACGAGGGCGTGAGGAGGAGGTCTGGTGGGAATACTGATTTTATACGAACCTGAAGCGCTATCATTGTTACTAAAAGTGGAATTAAAAACTTGGAGGATGCTTGAGCTTCCCCTTCAAATGTAGAACGCGATAGCGTAATCTGGCCTCGTGCGCATCGCCTGCTCAATTGCTAGCCTCGCGTCGGTTCTCGGTGCGTGCCTCAACCGTTCTGTAAGGAAACGAATGACTGTGCGCGTAACATTGCCCGTTTCAAAATATCCTACAAGTGCCCACTACACCATAATTATTCCTTTTGCGAATCAGCGAAGAGCCCACTACGCGTCCGTAAGGCAACATGCGAACCTACGCAGGTTTTCACTTTGTTGATGCTTCTGCTGCTGATGGTGATTAAATGTGTCTGAGCGCTTTGTAATGGGCGGGCAACACCCACTCGTCGAGCAATTCACATGTTTTGACGCCTGGCACGATTCTACGCTTCTGCCACGCAATATCACATGTGTTCAACGCTGCGCTCATCGCAGCGTTGCGCAGGAGAGAAAACTGGGGAGGCGCAAAGCACGCAGTGATGGAGCGGTGTTTCCTACTGGAACATGCCAATCGCTGCTAATGGGCAATGAGAGACAGAAGACTCCGATTGGACACAGAGACCCGCAGTCCGCTTTTAGTTAACGCGCACGCTGCGAATTGTTATTGTTCAACAACGCACAGGAGAAATCTCCCACCGGCACTACCTTCCAGTTCAAGATCCAGTGCCTATTGTTGGGTATCGGGTGTCTCAGCTTGCGGCTGCGTCTGCGCAAAGCTGATAGTCGAAGCGGACAAGGCGACGGTGAGTTAAGGTAACATTTATATACAGAATAGACAGAGGCGTTACATATTCGGCACTGGGGCCGACAGCTTATTGGGCTCGCACTGAGGTGCGATGACGACCCGGCATTTCTTCAGTCGCTGTCCCTCGTCACTCCGCGGCTTGGTTCTTTTATAGCCCTTGGGACCCCTTGCATCAGCCAGTAGGTTGAAGCCTCCAATCAGGAACCGCCGTTAATCGCTGGCTGGAATCGGACCCGTCGATGAGAGGGCTTGCTGCACGGTGCGTGAGGAATTGCCGTCGGTTACGTCAGGCGCACCGCAAGAGTCGCCGTGGATTGCATGAGACTCCCGCCTTGGTTGGCGCACGTTGCATCAGGCACCTCGCTGGTGTTGACGCTGGTTGCATCAGACAGTCTATCGATGTTGACGCTGGTGTTGGCGCTGGTTGCATCAGACGTTCTACCAGCTTGAATACTTTGCCGAAGCAATGAAGTTTGGGGTTGAGAGCCCGGGCATTACACTATATATACGGGGTGGCCAGTGAACGGTTGTGCAGCGCGAGCAGTCGGTTTTTTAACACGAAAGTGTTTTATGCCGGGGTTCACCATGTATATCCGTTACGGATATGACGTTGATATAATTAATGCAACCAAATGAGAAAGAAAAATTATTTGTGATAGGGTGGTCACGCCGCACACCGGATTGAACTCCGCCATAAGATACTTTGCATCTGAAAAAAACCCCGGCTGATTCCACGCATTGTGGGAATCGATCTAAAGCGAAGCAGCCAGCAAGGAGCAAATCATGCTGTACATAACATGCATATCATGATTTACTTGTTAGGACCTGTCATTTATGTTCGTCATACGTCACGTCACGCAATACCAATTTTGGTGTATATCAAGTGCGACACACAATCTTTCCATCAGTGGAGTCATCTCAGTTCATGTTCTGGGCAGTTTTCTGTCCCTTTGAAGGCTTTCGCCTTAAAAATCGGTCTCAGGCCGATTTTTTCGCGTCGGCCTCGCGGCGTGGTTTTCCGGCCGCTTAGGCAGCCAAGAGAGTGAATTTCCGGGGAGTTGCCGCTTCCGTTTCATTCGAGGCCAAATGTGAACATGCCTGGATCGTAAGCGGAAACGCAAGCAACATAATGAGCTTGTTCAGACGTTCTATTTAGCGTAAAGTACGTAACGTTTGAGGCGTAAATGTTGGCGGGCCCGCGACTTTTACGACAACTACTGATGCGACCGTTACAGCACCACCAATGGGCAAAGCAGTTTCGGTTTTCATTTCCCGCTCACGGTGCTTTCGGCCTCCCCAGATTGCGCGTCTTCATGCGCGTCATGAAAGCAATGCAGCAGCGTGTCTGTGGAGTTGGCTTGCCGTTTTATATTGTGTTGTGTGCCCGTGCCTAGTAACCATGACCACTATGGGAGGGTCTTCACTGCGCAGTGATGAATTACTCGTACAAGATGTACGACCAGCGTCTGAAAACATATTGCGACAAGCGGCTGCAGAATGATGCCTGGTTCGAAGTTGGAGGTGGAAGTTAGAATTATGGAGCTCGGTGGTTATCGACAATTCACGAGTTACAAAACTTTCAAGGCAAATGTTTAATGCTGGCGTGCACGTATTTGGTTCCTGAAGAGAACGGCATAATATCGTCACGTGGTGGCGACGTGGACGAAGACAGCAGTAGGCTTCTTCAAGGTGAAGCTCTATATTTGCCAAACTTGCAACCGCGAAAAGGAAACTCTATTTACAGCAAGCAACGTACGCTGTACACTAATATCGGCGCACGGAGCGTCGGTCATCGATAAACTCAGAAGCGGTTAAGCCCGTCGGTTTTTATATATGTATCATCGAAGATTCCAGCGTTAGCGCAAGCAGTCGCGTAAGTTCCAGAACTAACTCTAATGTTCGCGTCGAGCACGTACCCAGTCATTCGGGTGCGCTCTGCACAAGGCAGCAGCTACATTGCAATTTGGGTGATAACATGAAAACAGAAAGTAAAGAGTGGGTGTAGCAATATAGTTGGATTCCTTTGTAGTCCATTTATTGGTTGCCGCTAAATTTAGAATTTATATTCTTTTCCACTCGTATAGCGACGTTTCATGTTGCTTCAAGAAGGCCGAAGGCCGTTCGTATATAATCCAAACTTGCCGCCCGAGCACGGTGTAAGAATATACATAGACAGGTGCTGACACTCTCTCCGCAACGCGTTGAAAAGAGCAATCCCCGCGCGTCCAGATAATGTTCGGGCAGTTATCAGTTACCTTCCAGCTTAATCGGTGCCTTCTTAGATGGCGCTACGACGAGCGGGGTCAGCCGTCTCGGCAGCACGCTCGGCAGAAACGCGCATGCTGCTGATCCTTCAGCAGTGGAGGTAGATGAGCCATGGCGAGATTTAACAGCCGCCCGAGCCCAGTAGGAGCGACGAATAGCCCAAAATTCTACCGGGGGTGCCACAGCCAGCTTGGCACTTTAGTTCTGGCGCTGGAGTTTGGACTTTCATGCATGGTCTGTGACAGGCTGTCGTTCGACTCTGTTTAGCCTACGTCAAGGAAAGACCTATCATCAGTCAAAAAGGCCATGTTAAGCCCCTAAGATCAACCAGCCTCGCTGTTTCTTAAGCTTTACACGACTGGTGTACACATTTCCCTTTTTGATTGGGACGGGGGGGGGGGGAGGAGACGACGACATGCTTAGATTTAGATGCAGTTTAAGAATTCATAAGCTGTCGTGTTTAATCCAGAGTTCCCCACTACGACGGGCATTAGAATTGGGATCTTTTCAAGTGAAATCCCCAAATGCAACTCATTTTTCAGGAAAATCCCGAAATATATTCCTGCTGATTTCATCTGACATTAACTAGAATCTAACCACATGAATTAACTCTTACCACCCGATTTTCGTGAAGGTATATTCCCACTTACACGCCTGGACGTAGAATTCGTGCGTGAAAACGACATACGATTTTTATTAGAAAAAGTTAGAATGTAAAAAAAAAAAAAGAAGACACTGCCGAATGCATGTTTTTTTTACACTGCTGATTTTTTTATATATATACCTTTTTATACAAAATCATGTAAATGAAATGAACGATTAAGCATTTTGAATAGGAGCCAGAGAGGCAACTTCCTGCGGCGGCTGGTTTAGCGTTTGCCAGATACATGGACACTAAACCAGCCGCCGTAGCAAGTTGCCTCTCAGGCTTCGATTGAAGTTGCTTAATTATTCTTTTCCTTTACAACTATTTAGTATTAAGGATATAATTTGCAATGAGTGGCCTGCCCTTATGTTTGTGCTTGGTCCTGAAACTGTATATGCCAAAATTCATCCATCTGTCCCTAAATTTGGATATGTTTATTGCTTTGATATCTAAATTGCCTTCGTAGGGGCTTTTCTCACAACAAACAAAACAACCTATAATCAGAGCGAGCTGTATTTGCCATCTACCGCTGGCGGACGAGCCCCTGCAAATAAGCAAAATTTACTTGCCTTTAGAAATAATAATATTTGCGCAAGTGGCTTGCCACTGCAGAAGTGTTTTTAAAAACGAAACATATATGAGTGAGCCCTCAGGAGGCTCGTAATACGACAAGTCAAGTCACGGAGTGAATCTAGCAGTCAACGAAAAATATTTAATATCAAGGAAACATGCATATTATGCACTTGCTTTTTTGAGTGGCAGTGCCATAGGAAAAAGAAAACTAGGTTAACAATTACGTAGCCGGCCCGTTCAATGGAAGGCGCCCGAAGGGAAAAATATTCAAGCGTCCAAAATCCAAATCTTGTTTCAGAGGTACAAAGATAACATCTTTAACGTAACAAAGCACGTCCAATATCATTCGTGGCCAGCCAAGTTGGACCGAATACACGTTGCACAAAAATAGCCATTTGACAATAGCATGTGCCCAAAAATATCAATGTTATGTCGGAAAAAACACAACAGAATTACAAGTGATCAAAAGGCATCGCGGAATGGTGAGTATTGTCCATTACACCTAAGCGATGTGAAAGTTTGCAGGAACACGATGAACATTTACAGTGACAACTGCACAACGATGCTCTATATTCAGAAATAAATTACGGCAGTCTTCACAACAGTCTAGTGAACAGAATTCGCGTGCTGTCTTACGCCCGTTATACAGACATCACAAGAGCAGAGCACATTTGCGATGGTGCTTTGGTTCTGCTTCTTTTTGTTTTTTCATCTAAAACAGGGTAATCTTCATCCTGATAGGTTTTCGGCACAAGTGACAGACGCTGAGGTTGGCTGCGCATCTGTCACAAGCGGCGTGGCCGCACACGAAGGCCACCTTGCGCTCGCGTTCCATGCAGATAATGCAAGTGTGGGCTTCCTCCAGCCTCTTCAGCCTGGCCTCTAGCTCCCGCTGGGCCTCGTTGTCTACAAGTCTTTGACCTGCAGAAAAGCAAACAAAGTGAGCGAATAAGCTTGCAGTGGGCTCACTGAAAACTGCTCATACAAGTACGCATGTTACCGGCGCACCTTCAAGGGCCGTCCTTTGAAGGTTCGTTCCAGCGCCAGCGCCGGGTTTTTCCCGAACGACAACACCGCCATCTGAATCTATAACTCATAAAAAAAATTTGGCAGATCCCAAGTACTATGGGAATCAATGTTATGCGAAGCATGCGGAGACAAGGTGACTGGATTGTAATTTACGTAATGAGCAAAACGTTCGGAAATGACGTTAAAAATATGTACAAATGTTGTACGCACAAACATATGTTGAACAGTCGCATATGTTTCGTATAACCAGTTGTTTACAGTTGCGTAGCAATGCCAACAGAAACACGGGTATTACCAACACCAGAAGTGGTAAGCCGATATGCAGCACTTGTGCTGGCGAGGATGGTAGCCGTGGATAATGCTTCGTGGGCCAAGTACAGTTAAGTATACAATTGACGTTAACCCGACATGACGCCTGCCTCATAGGAGTAAATATGTAATGTTTATGCAATTAGATAGGCAGCACTGGAACCACAACTGACGTTTCAACAACATTACGCCTGCATAGGGTCTTTTTCCAAAGCAGTTCCGAGAACGGGCGTGGCTCTGTGGTAGAATACTTGATTGCCACGCAGATTGCTTGGGTTCGATTCCTGTTGGGACCCTGATATTCATTAATTTGCATTCGTCGGGTCAACGCTGCCGACGTCAGTTTTTCTTAACACTCTCGCATTTAAATTACTAATGTACGTCCTCGCCGTTCCTCTGTATTGTCAAACACCTGTGGCGCATACCCGCATACCGCGGCCCATGGCATACGGGTATGTGCCACATGAGTCTGCAGGAAAGGGTTTGACGACGTATGGCGACAAGATTTTCACGTTAATCATGTCATGACCAGCCAGACATATTCGTCAATACCTCCTACCCTCCCATACAAATTTTGGTCTACCCCAAGTTAAGGAGGCGATCACGAGAGCCCCCCAGACGTAGGCGGCTAGATAGATAGATAGATAGATAGATAGATAGATAGATAGATAGATTCCTAGATAGAAACGCAAAAGTGCTTACAGTACGCAAAGAAATGCTTCGCATTTAAAAACTCCGCTTTTTGAGCAAATGTCATTGAAGAGCGAAGTGCGAATACAGCTAACGAATGACTGAGCGAGCTGAGAAGTTGGTTACGTATCCAGCTCGGCGATGACTATTTATAAGTGATAGTATTGTACCATTTATATTCAGCGATGTAATACCGTTATACATGTTTTCTACCAAATGAAGAGCCACACGATGATAAACAGAGAAGCTTGTACTGTCATTTTATTTTTGCCTGGGGTAGTATACATAGCTTAGTCGTTAATGTGTCACGCTACTAAGTTCCAGGACATGGATTCGACTACGGGCCATGGTGGCCACATATGGGTGGGGGGTGAAATAAAAAAAAAGAAAGAGAGCAAACAACCATCTATTTAGGTCATGTGTAAGAATCCCACATACTCATTATTTAACCGAAATCTCGGCTATCTAATACCTCGTCATCGTATTGTGACTTTTGGACGTGTAAAACCACTGAATTCAATGTTTTAGAGAAAAATAGTACGCTCATCCCACGTGCTGCGTCATATCATAACGCCTTTTGTCATGAAGTGCAAGTTATTGCGTTTGAGACCTTCAAATTGAAACGTTCCTTGGAAGATACGGTACAAACCTCAAGCTTCCACAAGAGCATGTAACAGGTACTCAGACCCAACAGGCCATTCGTCATAGCTACAAAAGAAAATGATACGATACAGCCGATGGCCGCACGGTTCGAATCCCTCATTGGCAGGAGCGTCAAAGGCACACTTTGCACTTGCCATTTTCCTGACGAACCACTTGTGGTCGCTCCGCCCCTCGAGTGCTCTGGGCTCGATGTTGCTTGTGCGCTGAAAATATAAGGCAGTACAAGGAGGCTACGTAACGGTTCCTTCAAATGTGACGGTACAGCAGATCGAGTATTCTATATCAACTTTCAAAGCAAAGTTAACTAGTGCTCAATGCGGCTTCATTATTGCTCATTATCCTAGAAATTATGCATATGCTACGCAAACAGCTATGTGGTGTCGTGAAGTACTTCTACTTAGTGTTCACGCGTGCTTTAGGACTTTCTAGAAATGCCAACCAACAGGGCGAACTTGCCGTTTATACAGCAACAATGGCGTTGCAACTTGAACTTTTGAGTGCCCGTATTCAAACTCAACAGTCGCATCTGCCACAGGGGGGTTGATAAAAAATTTGGCTGTGTAAAGAAAAAAAACCATGTTGTCTTCAGAAAAAAAAAGCATGCGTGCTTGGTTATCGTTAAGTACAGCTGCAGGCATTCGACGCATTGGTTTGATTATTAGTACTGCAATGCAGACTACGTACAAAACATTTCCACAGCTTCTGCAACGTTGCCTCCTATCTGCAGACTAGAAAGCGCCTTCAAGTTTTTCAATTGGAAAATGTACACCCCAAGCGACAACCGCGACACTCGGGTGAGCACATAATGTGTCTCTTACATGAAGCAAGCGTAGTTCTATCACGATACTCTCCGATATATAAAACCTCCACAATCCCACTACATCAACGTGAAAATTCATTGCAAAGTAATGAAGGTCGACGTTTACAGTCAGACAAATCGCGAAACCCTGCGCTGACACTGTCGACTCCAGGGATAAGTCACGGCGCCAAACTACGGTGCACGTAGAGTGACAAGCATGCGGAGACCTGACGAGTCCACGGACGGCAGCAGTCCTCTTAATGAAAGCTGGCACTGAGGCAGGCCACTTTGCCCTCCAATACTTGCATAGTGATATCTCATAGAAGAGAATGTTTCACGAAGTGGTTTACACTCTTTCCCTGCTCGAATCTAAACGTGCATGAAGGCCAACAATAGTCTGCAAACAAAGGGCTCTTTGTAAATAATGGCAATGATTCTCAAAACATGACGCATTGTAGGTTATATGCTTGGTGGAAGTAGGTTCACACTGACCGGGCGAAGATACCTTCTTGCTCACACGATATGCCAACAAACTTGGTAAACACGTTGGTGGGCTAGTTGGATTGCATCCATAAAGAGTAAGCGGGACAGACAAGGACGCAGAAGAAAACCGACAAGGACACAGCGCTACTTTCAACTGATATTTTATTTTAGCACGAACCGATAAATATATATCGAGCGAGCTGAAATAACAGAAACAAGAAAAGAACATTCAGTAGGCCATATAACAATCTTGTCAACGACCAGGAATGACTAATTTTATTTCAAAATTTTCACACCCACGCCGTCGTGGCGATTATCCGAATTCAAGGATAACTGTTGAGGTTATTTTATCAACGTCACACCAGGGGGGTCTGTGCACCTAAGCGAAATAAATTCCTTACTTGCTCTGTTGATTTTCATTTATTTTACAGTTAAGGACCAATTAAGAAATGATAATCATGCCCTTCAGCAGTTTGGGAGGCCGAGGCTGCTCAAATATACCGTATCTGGCATGTCCCCGGTCTTAGGTTTCCAGCTCGTCCGCCATAGTGGAGGTTATGGTGCTCGGCTACCGACCCGAATGTCGCGGGTCGGCAGCCGAGCACCACAACCCGGTTGTGATGGTCGCATTTCGACGGCGACGAAATGCTAGCTCGTGTACTGTGCGATGTCAGTGGCACCTTCAAGAACACCACATAGTCAAAATTTCAGGGGGCCCTCCACTAAGGCACCTCAGAATAACATCGGTGTTTGGGGATGTGAAACCCCAGATATTACTATTATTAGGCTTGCAGCTTGCTTTGTTCTTCCTGAGTTCAATAATAATAATAATAATAATAATAATAATAATAATAATAATAACAATAATAATAACAATAATAATAATAATAATAATAATTATTATTATTATTATTATTATTATTATTATTATTATTATTCTATCTGGGCTTTTACGTGCCTAAAACCACAATATGGATTGTGTACTTCTGTAGTGCTGGGCTCCAGAAAAGTCGACCACCAGGGGATGTTTAACGTGCACTGAAGTTCCTAAAGCTCTTTCTGCGTTTGCGTTAGATATTTTTAACCATCCTCGATGCATGATATATTCCCAAGTTTCCGCACTCCCGTACGCCTTCTACGAGGTATATATGCTTCCTTGTCATCAGCGGAAAGAAATGGAGGCCCAAAATGGTCGCCGTTCAACTAGGCGTTACCTTGTCGCCGTCATCCATTTTAGGAGCCACCTTGCGGATTGAAGGTCTCCGACCATATCCAGGGGCGTTACTCCTACCTTGTTCTTCTTATTGAGGTCGCCACCTCTGTGGGCCAGAAAGCAGGCCAACGCTAGGTTTCTCTCCGAGCTTGGCAGATCGTTCACGATCTGCCCAAAGACAAGAAAACGCGCGATCACTATACCTTACAAAGCTCGCTTCTTTGTAACAACGCATCGCCAGTGTCTCAAAGCAATAGATTTATAAGTTGGGCAATATGTCAGCGGGAATATCAAGAACTACTTCACACCATTTTATACCTAACCCGTTGAAATAGCTTGTCAAGGGTACCGATACGGGCTTGTTGATTCATCGTAAACTGGTTCGTAGCATAGCGCGGAAGCAAACAAGCACAAATAAGTACAGGACGAACACAAGCGCTATACTTTACTTTAAGCGCTCGTGTTCGTCCTGTACTTCCTTGTCCTTGTTCGTTTTCACGCTATGCTACTATGCTACAGTGTGACCAGACTACTTCTCTGGTCATTCGTCCTCTATTACACTCATTACCACACAGCTGTGGAGTTCAGACTTGGCAGTAATCAAATTACAGTAATTAAACTACAGTAATTAAATTACTTTAGGATGTAATGAGCAATGTAAGGAATTGCTTCAGTGGGTTGCTAATTTAGAGGTGTAATGAATGGCTTGAAGCCAGACATTCCAACAAAATTACTCAATGCTTTCTCCAGTTATTTTTGACTAAAATAATGCATGTCCGCGTCCCTTGTGGCACAAAATTATCACCAAAACAGGAAAAAAAAACAGCGCTCGTCCTACGCGTCGCTTTGCGCTGTTTTTCCCATTTACAAATTTGTGGCCAGCGAACCCACTGAACAGCACTTCAGGAAAGAAAAATAACCCACCAGTTAATCTGAGTGCCAAGTTTAATCTGTGTTAATTTGCTTGTTGGGAAGGTTTTCTTTGGCTAGGTTTACCATTATATGCGTATATGTTATGCACAATTTAAACATTTAAACCTACCCTTCTTATTACTGGTGCGTTCGAAGAACTGAGGGAAGAAACCTTGACTGTTTGTCGCCTCCACAAGCTCATGTGCATCGCAGTGTCACCACCGCTATCTGGTTGGTTGATGTCTGCGCCGGCCTCAACGAGCAGCTCAGCCAATTCACAGAAGCCCTGGTGAACAGCTAGGCGGAGTGCTGTTTGCTGGTTTCTGTTCTTGAGATCAACCGTGCAGCGGCCCTAAATATAGACAGGCAAAAAATTTACCGTAGCTTGACCGGTGTTCTCTTAAATGGCGTCCAAGTGCAGATACTCAAGTTCAAGCTTTTTAACAGCAGAGCCGTTTAAGCTTGAGGTGTATCCGGTGTCGTATCAGAATACTCGGCGCGTATGCGTCACACAAAGCGCTTATGTGCCAAGCAGCACCTAGAATAGCACATCCATGCACAGTATAATATAACAAGGGGGTGGGAAAGGTAAGTGAAGGTGAGAAGAAAGGACAGGAAGGGAAGAGGGAAAGGTATGGCAGACTTGTATAATACTTGTTTATGCGCCAGAGACAGTCAATGTGTACCAAGCACCTCCTAGCAGTGGCGTAGCCAGGGGGTGGCACACGGGGCCCGTGCCTTCCTCGGAAATTTTTTTTCGCCATGGCATACGGAGCGAAAAATGACCATTTCAAAAAAGTGTTCCCCCCCCCCCCCCCCGAAAAAAAATTTCTGGCTACGCCCCTGGCTCCTAGCTTAGCATAGACTTGTAGAGTATAGTTTATCAAAGGAATGGGAAGGGGAAGCGATGGTAAGGGACTCCAATCTAAGGGTTGAGGAGGATAAAAAAAAGAGGTGAGAGGATAAACCATAGCATAGCCATGTGTGATATAGCATAGCAACGGGTGGGAAAGAGAAGTGGGGTTGCGGAGGAGTGATGTGAGGGCTGTGGAGGAGGGAAAGAAGGAAAGATGGCAATGTTGAGAGAGAAAAAATACAAAAAAAAGAAGATGGGATTGGAGACAGCGATAAAGAAAGAAGATGAGTATGAAATGTGAACAAAATTGAATCTGCGTTCGCCAGGTGCTGGAGATTGCTTGTCAGCTGCCCTGTTTAATTTCAGAGGTGTGGAACTGGATCTCGTTCCACAAGAAGGAGAGATGGGCTGATTGGTGAACATTCATGTTTAAAGCAAAGGCTTTTTAAGCGCACATGAAACGAGGACAGAAGAACGAAGAATTTAAGCGCTGTCCTGTCAAATTATCCTGTCCTGTCAAATTCTTCGTTCTTCTGTCCTCGTTTCATGTGCGCTTAAAAAGCCTTTGCTTTAAACATGGATTTCATTCGTTGTGGTTTGTCCGGTGGCGCTTCATTTGGAACTGAAACTGAGGGGAAACGGTGTTTGGAGACAGCCTCACAAGTCTTGTCAGCTATTGAGCATTCACCTTACACAAAACGGTAGTACTGACGTTGCCTACAACTAGAACACCTAGAAGCTATCTGTAATACAAAGCTGTGTGTTTGGGAACGCATTTACACCATGATGACCGCTCTGCAAGTGTATTTCGAAGTCCCCTTTAGAGTGTGCGCCTAAATGGGTGCCTAAGTGGGCAAAAAAGTCACAGTTTCGCCACAAGGCGAAGCAATGAATGCGATAGCAAGAAACTGGAATGCCAAGAGACGAATGGCAAGCAGGTCGAAACGTGTAGCGCGCTGCTCACGCACACATGACGCACGAAAACAACACGCAAAGGACGAGAGCGAACTAAAAACATTCGCAGCTCGACACTTAACGCGCTGCTCAAACAAAAACGACTCACGAAACGTATTCACAGGTGCAGACGAGCGCGAACTAACAAGTGTCACAATTGTTACTTCGCTGTGTTTGAAAAGCGGGCTCTTTTCGCAAACGGGGGGGACTGCAGCGAGCGATGTGACCTTCGCGCGCCCGGTAACTACAACGCTATCGTTCCGGCGAGAGCCGCATTCTCCGCCACCGCGAGATAAGCACGCGCACGCACGGGCATCTACCCCCCCCCCCTTCGGGTAAAGTGCCCGCCGGAGAGTTACGAGCGCCTGAGAGCGCGCGTCGTGACGAACGGGTAAGCCCCGCCCAGCTAAGCCCCGCCGAGCACGGCCTTTGCGCCATCTCGCTGGTAATGCTGAAAACACGCTGAAAACTCGCTGTATATAAATAGCTCGCCGTTTGAACATTGAAGGACGTTCGCCTTCGTGGCTGAGCGGTTAGCGTCGCGCGCTGCAGAGCGAGAGGACCCTGGTTCGATGCCGAGCGTCGGAAACATTTTTATGAATTATTTTTCTTTGAGGTTTTTATAAATATATAGATACATATACATATACGGGACATGACGGCGACGCCGACGGCGAAAACCAGCCGATAGTGTCCGTATAACTGCTATCGCAATAAAATACATGTTACCGGTTCACCTACTGTGTTTCAGCCTTCAACGTTACCGCGCCGAAACCAGTAATCTCCTGAAAGTGCAACCAGCAGCATTGCATTCCGCTACTCGTCCCACTTACGACGCGTGACGAATCTTCGGTAGTTTACGAGAAATTTCTCTTTAGTGTCATTGCTTCTTATAGCCTCAATCCCATGTTTCCCCTCTAAAGGTACACAAGAATAGTGACTCTCGAAGCTGCTTAACACGTAGCTCATCCTGAAACTGTACCTAACGCGAAACTCTTATTTTCGGCTCTCATTGCGTGTACACTCTTAAAAAAAAGGTAGTAGTACTTGCTAACTTTGGGGTAGTAACGGTTTGTCACATATGTTACAACCCTGCTAGTTAGTAACGACGAGGGCGGTAACTGTTGCTACCTTTACCATTACTAACAGCATTTAGTAACTGTTACTATCCAATAACCATGCATTATCTGGTCCGTAAATGCACGAGTAAAGCCTAGCTGTTCGGACAGAAACTTGTCGGTTTTCTCGTTTTTTTTCTTTTTTTTCTTCTTGAAAATAACATTGTCCATAAAAATCTCTCATCATGGTCCCACCTTGGTCAGCAAGAGCTTCGCGAGGTTGTAGTCATTGTTGACTGCCGCCAGATGTAAAGAAGTGTAGCCGTCTTCTTTCTTCGAGTCCACGAGCTCCGGCTTTTTTGGAAAGTAACCTCTCCATTGCACTTTGGAAATGAAAGGAATAAAAAATTGTCAGTCGGAGAAAAGATCAACGTCACTTCATGAGATGTGTCGCGACTAGAAAAACGGATTTAAGTCTAACAGGGCAAGACGTACGCTTCAAACAACCAGCCTGCAGACATATTTTAACGGTGAGAAAAGTCACGTTGGCAATATTATTGCCAGAGTTTTCGCATCTCACATCCATACACACTAGCAAAACGCCATTCCTGCAGCGCTCGTGCGTTGTTCAGCAGCATTACACCATACAGATTCGGACGCACTATGGCAGACGTCCTAGACATGTGTGTTCGTATTGTCTAAAATTGCAAAGCTGAGGACAAAAGTTCGCGTAGCTCTTCAAGCAGCGCAGAAACGGAATACCAAGAATAGGCCACACAACACTGTGTTTTATGGTCTATTCTCTGTGGGGAGGGCCATGACCTCAGTCAAGGTAAACTCCGCGAAATCGTCTAGCAATGGTTGCCTTTAGCGCCGAGTCCCACAGAATAGTCCGACTACCGACGCTTCTATCGTTGACCCAGAATGAACTGGCACAAATCCTGCGCGGCATCCTCCACCTGTACTTTATTATATGTGCAGTGCAGATAACATTAGAGTACGAGTTTGACGCAGTGAATACGCAAAATCTGATGAGGACACGATGCAAGAAGACGCTGACGTCGTACGCGGATACGGAAGGACACGTCGGAAAGAAATTTCAATACGTAATGGTGGCTAAAAACACTTACCCGGTTCCGCGCAAAGACAAAAACCTCGCTCTCTTATCCAGCGTAGTCAACAAGCCTCAATAAAAAATCGAGGCCGATACACACAAGTGCTGCGAAGACCGAGGAAACAGTGGAGCTTGTGCCCTCGCCTTCCTCCTCACCCTCACTTCCCTTTCTTAACCTTTGCTATATCATACTATACATTGCTATGCTGTGCTTCACCCTCTCTTCTCCTTGCCGTCCACCTCTCCCTCACTTGCTATACTGTACCCTTGCTATACTGTAACCATACGTAGCTATGCTTCACCATCTCTCCTCCTACTAGCCCTCCTTATACTCACAACCCTCCTCACTCTCACTTCGCTTTGCCATATCCTTGCTATATGTACTATGCTATGTACTTTGCACTTTTATGTACTGTGCTTCCGTGCCTTGGCACAGCCATGCTGGGGAGAAGCTGGGCTCTCCCCCCTCTTTTCGTGACTAGTTCTAGTTCCAACCAGCTAATACTGGACGACCACGGAGTTTTTGCAAGGTGAAATAGCCCCTTTGTTAAAATTGTAGTACTGTTTTCGGCTTCTGGGCACAGCGCAATGAGAAGCTCAGTATATGGCTTCCAGATAGAAATCATCAGCTTTTCCAATAGAACATTTACCTCACACAAGATTATGAGATCCCTGAAGATTTGTTACGCCATATGTCATTGGCTCCAACCCTTTGTAACCAGAGTGTTGTAACAATTTCTACACATAACTAATACAAACGTCCAACGCATACTGCAACAACTCGCCAAACTTGCACTGTGATACACGAAATACGTATGAAGGAAAAAAAGTGGAAATTTAACGCCTCGTTTTTTTGGCAGACAAAATATTGATGAGGCCTAACAGACACCTTATTTGTTTCAATAATATTGTATAACGAAATATGTGCGTCGTACCAACTCATCCAAGCATCCACTTTAGCTAAAGTGGGAACCATGCAAAATGTCCAAGACAACCAGTAGCTCAATCGTCTGATCTATTAGATTACTTCGCACAACCATAGAGAATGAAGCGCAGCTCGCTAGAACAACGCTGTCTAGACTGAAGCATCCGATGTAAGGACACACATTCCTCCGAGACATAGATTATGCTATCATCGATCGACCATTTCAAGCAACTAACGTTTCCTTGAACTTGCTTCCCTTGCTGCGTATAGGAAGTCGATGCACTACAGTGACGCCATAATGCCACCTGCAATGCAACGAGCGCCAACTTTTGCGTTCACGTTCAGGAATGGCGCGTTGCTTAGAAGGAAGACTACATGTGCGGCGCAACTGAGAAGAGTGCTACAATTGTCCAAAGTGCATCGGGGTGTTAAGGGATTCAGGTCATTCATGTGGACAGTAAAAGAGAAAAAACATGGTCTCTTGTCGCCCTCGAAGTTAATGTACACATGTTCAGAGTACACGGAACGTTACGCTGAAAAAGCAACGGGTCACGAAAGGTTAACGTCAGTTTATATAGCAAATAGAGATACCGAGAGGTCTCTCGCTGCCTGTTGTAATTTTGAAAGATATTTTTAGGCTCGAAGAATCATGTGTATCTAAGGCGCATGCAAATATCATTAGGTACAGATTTCTCGCTTTTGCGCCGTAACACTGACCATAACTAAGCTAATTGGCAGACAGCTACCTAATTAACATTGAAATTATCTGTTAAGTAATAACAAAATATTTGTAACAGAGGCTATTTTCGATTTCTAAAGCCCCTTTTTAATAATATGAAACAGGGGCTTGTTGTTGTGTGAGCGTCGTGGCGGATAACGCAAGGTAAAGAGGGATGCAGGAATTGTCCTCAGTTGGTTGCAGGGTTGCCAACCGTAGGGTGATTAACCTACTTGTAGGGTATTTTCGAAATTTTTCGGCCCGCGTGGAGTAGCAGGGTGGTAATGCAACTTTCTTATGAGACGTACTGCAATTTCAACATTTTGCTGGTTACCGGTCAGTGAAAAATGTGGAAGATCTGCGGGACATATGCCAGAGGGTTACATTCTTGAAAAGATCCGAAAATTAAATATTTCTTTGAACAAGATTGGAATTGTCTTAATTCATATTGCCCACACGCCTTCCTTTCTTTTCATTTTTATGTTGCGGCCCCATTACACGTGTGACCGCTGTCTTGCGCAAACCATGCCGAAAGTCCAGGAACCATCTAGATAATGTTAGAACCTTCCGACGAGATTACGCGCACAACGCGAACATTACAGTTTTTTTTGGAACTTCAGTGGCCGCTAGCGATAAGGCTGGAATATTCCATGGCGCATGTATAAATGCCGACGCGCTTCACCGCTTGTCAGTTTTTCGACGACCGACGCTCTGTGCGCCGATAACAGTGTACAGCGTGCATTGATTTCTGCAATTTGAGTTTCAGTTTCACGGCCAGAAGTTCGGCCAATTAAAGAGTTTCACCTTGAAGACGCCGACTGCTCGCTTCATCCACGTCCCGACCCCATGCCGATATGTCACCAGCACAGGGCAAATACAAAAGATAAGACGTCACACATCCTTGGGCTAGCATTGTTGTTTTTTCTTAGAAATGGTTTTTTATATGCGAAGCATATCTATCTATCTATCTATCTATCTATCTATCTATCTATCTATCTATCTATCTATCTATCTATCTATCTATCTATCTATCTATCTATCTATCTATCTATCTATCTATCTATCTATCTATCTATCTATCTATCTATCTATCTATCTATCTATCTATCTATCTATCTATCTATCTATCTATCTATCTATCTATCTATCTATCTATCTATCTATCTAGCCTCCTACGATTTCATGCTCTCCTTTCAGTATCGTCATATGAAAATCATGACTAACTTGTCATGAAAAGTATCATTTACACGCCATGGCCATAGTGCTCCTACGGCCGTTTTCTTAACTTGATATATCCAAAAATTGGGACAATGAGACATTTATGCCTTACCAACATAAATGAAAAGTGGTAATATAAAAATCATGACCGGCATGTCATGTACATGTACAACATGATTTACATGCCACGCTCATGGCGCGCTGACGTCGTTTTGCTAGCTGGACATACACTGAATTTGGTATTGAGAGACGTGACTGTATGACGAGCATAACTGACAAGTGGTAATATGGAAATCATGACATGTCATGTGAAACATGATTTGCATGCCACGGTCATGGCACTCTCGTGGCCGTTTCGCTGGATTGATATACACCAAATTTGGTATTCGGTGACGTGACTGTATGACGAACACAAGTGGCAGGTGGTAACATGAAAATCTTGGCATGCATGGTCATGCACAATGCCATTTACATGCCACGCTCAAGGCGCGCTTGCGTCCAGGTCGCTAGCTTGATATACACCAAAATTGGTATTGCGCGACGGGACTGTAGGGCAAACATAAATGACAGGTCCTAACATGTAAACCATGACATTCATATTATGTACAGCATGATTTGCTCCTTGCTGGCTCCTTCGCATTACATCGATTCCCAAAATGCGTGGGATCTGCCGGTTTTTTTCTTTACCTTACCTCTCTGTGATAGCTACGCGTTCTAAGGCAACCCGATTTCCCTTTAAACAGCAAAGCACTTGCCCTTTCATAAAATGTATCCTTGCTTATTTCGTCTTTACCCTTACCGTAGTTACTCAGATGGTTTTCATTCCAACGCTGCCATCCCTACTTTGTTGTTTCAAAAAGGTTTAGCTGCACGACGAAGACAAGACGAATACAGGAACACAAACACACACACACAGGCGTGTGTGTGTTCTATATTCATCCTGTCTTCATCGCGGAGTTAAACCTTTTTTGAAACCATGAATAACCCACTAGCCCAACAACATACCTTGCTTTATGTTGTTGTTCTTGCCTCTAACATGGCTCATACCCACTCAGGGGGATTGGCCAAGAGTTGATAATATGAATTTGCTAGACTTTTCAATTACTGAATTTTGATAACCAAAAGAACAGCGTATGTAGATCAGAAAAAGTGCATTAATTGTTTTTCACCCATTCAGATCAGGCACTATAATATTCCTCTTGAGTATAAATAAAGTGAAAGTAAAAAAATAAATAAAAATAATTAAAAATAAAGTAAGCTTTTTTAAAAAATTCATTCTTTACTGCAATAATAATAGATAAACAAGTAGGACTTTGAAGTCGCATTCGTTTCCTGAAGGTCTTGGCGTAAGGGTATTTTACAAACGGCACCAAAAGCGTTCTTAATTTGTGGCTGAAGCCCAGATCCGAAGCACCGAAGGAAAGTGTATTGTCAATTTATCCTACAGAACCTTTTTCTTCTGCATCTGTGACGTTTCACTTAACGCTCCTTGTTACCATGTTGCCGTATACTTGCTGATGAGTATCTTTTTCTCAACTTTGAGTCAGCGCTCGTCCCTGCAAATACCGGAACGCTTTTTTCTCCCATCTGCTGTTTTTTTCTGTTCCTATTTCATGCTAGATAACATAATTTTCAAACCACTGAAGTTCCTACTGACTCCAGCATCCCCATACGTGTGCACGTCGTAGAAAGTAGTCTGTACGTTATCTTTGCTACATGGCGCTATTTTAGGTGTAGGATAAAACATATGGTAACAAAAAAGCCGGCAGATCCCACGCACTGTGGGAATCGATGTAATGCGAAGCAGCCAGGAAGGAGCAATTCATGCTTTATATAATTTGCATATCATGTTTTACATGTTAGGACCTGTCATTTATGTTCGTCATACAGTCCACGTCGCGCAATACCAATGTTGGTGTACATCAAGCTAGTGAACTGGACGCAAGCGCACCATGACCGTGGCATGTAAATGACGTTGTAGATGACATACATGCCAAGATTTTCATGTTACCACCTGCCACTTATGTTCGTTATACAGTCATGTCACTCAATACCAAATCTGGTGTATATCAAGCTAACGAAACGGCCGCGAGCGCGCCATGAGCGTGGCATGCAAGTCATGTCGCACATGACAAGTCATGATTTCCATATTACCACTTGTCATTTATGTTCGTCATACAGTCGCGTCACTCAATACCAAGTTTGGTGTATATCAAGCTAACGAAACGGCCGCGAGCGCGCCATGAGCGTGGCATGCAAGATGCAAGTCATGTCGCACATGACATGTCATGATTTCCATATTATCCACTTGTCATTTATGTTCGTCATACTGTCACGTCCCTCAATACCGAAATTTGGTGTATCTCAAGCTAACAAAACGTCTGCGAGCGCGCCATGAGTGTGGCATGCAAGTCATGTCGCACATGACAAGTCATGATTTCCATATTACTACCACTTGTCATTTATGTTCGTCATACTGTCACGTCCCTCAATACCAAATTTGGTGTAACTCAAGCTAACGAAACGGCCGCGAGCGCGCCATGAGCGTGGCATGCAAGTCATGTCCCACATGACATGTCATGATTTCCATATTACCACTTGTCATTTATGTTCGTCATACAGTCACGTCACTCAATCCCAAATTTTATGTACATCAAGCGAACGAAACGGCCGCGAGCGCGTCATGAGCGTGGCATGTAAATCATACTTTTCATGACAAGTTAGTCATGATTTTCATGATATGACCAGCCATTTATGTTCGTCATACAGTCATCTTATGCCATACCAAATTTGGTATAAATCCCATTAACGATACGGCCAGGAGAGCACAAAGTCGTAGGCGGACAGACAGACAGACAGACAGACAGACATAGACATAGACATAGAGACAGAGACATAGAGACAGAGACATAGAGACAGAGACATAGAGACAGAGACATAGAGACAGAGACATAGAGATAGAGATAGAGATAGAGACATAGACATAGACATAGACATAGACATAGCTATAGAGACATAGCTATAGAGATAGAGATATATAGAGATATAGAGATAGCAGAGATATGAGATATAGAGATATAGAGATGAGATATATAGAGATATAGAGATAGAGATATATAGAGATAGAGATATATAGAGATAGAGAGATAGAGAGAGATAGAGAGAGATATAGATATATAGATATATAGATATATAGATATAGATATATATATAGATATATAGATATAGATATATAGATATATAGATATATAGATATATAGATATATATATAGATGATATAGATATAGATAGATAGATAGATAGATAGATAGATAGATAGATAGATATAGATAGATAGATATAGATAGATAGATAGATAGATATAGATAGATATAGATAGATATAGATAGATAGATAGATAGATAGATAGATAGATAGATAGATAGATAGATAGATAGATAGATAGATAGATAGATAGATACGCTCAAAGTCGCCGAAGTTCGCCGAAATGCTTCGCATTTAAAAGTTGTGTAGGGTAAAGTAGGGTAAGTTTGATCTTGGCGTAGGGTATTTTACAAAAATTGGTTGGCAACACTGGTCGGCTGTTCTGTCCCTGTTCGTATTGCGTTATTCACTTGGAAGCTCTTAAGATAACTTACTGTATGTTTCCTTTTAAAGCAGCATGATGGAATACGTTGACGCCTCGTTTGTTCTTGATCGTAAAATCGACGGTCCGGAAGTTGCACGAGAAGATCGACAATATCGTTATTTTCGCTTGTTATAGCGTCATGTAGAGGTGTGTCGCCGCAATCGTCCTGCAGAAAGCGATGTAATCATTTCAAAACATGATCAGAACATTATTCACACCTAACAATAAGCTGTACAAAAGTCACACTGTATTGTCACGGGGGTTATTCGACGCTCGATTATTCGTGGCCGTCAGAAGTGAGTGAAGAACGGCAACATTTATGGCGAATAAAACGTCAACAATCGTAGTCAACATACAATGGCCATCGCGAATAGGAGAAAGAGACCTCAAGGTCACATATGTAGCGGCTTGAGGCGCTAGACGAACGTATTCGACAGAATGCAAACCTGGTTGAGAGGTGCTTGGAGCTCCACAGTAATACGGCCAGTCATCAACGTGAAGTAAGCCGGTTGGAAAGTCAGTAAGGGTAGAGTGGGGGGATAGAAATCCACGCCAAGGATGAGTTCAATGAGAGCACTTCTGAGCGCGGCAAGTAGTACAGTTGTGGAGCAGTCAGCAACACTAATACGTGCGGTTCCATCCAGAGCATGGGAAACGTTCCACCGTCGGCACCATGGGTGAGCGGCACCATGGGCCCCATCGGCCGCTCACCCATGTGTATTAGGAAGTCGAGCGAACTGATTGGCGATACGTCGGCTTTTGGCAGCCACTAAACTCTGGCGCTCACGCATGATGGCATCTACTATGTCACAGTGCTTGAAGATGAGCCAATAGGGGATATTCATAATGCTTGGTGCTCTGGCAACACAGGGGGCGTCAGCCATGTTTCGTAGGGCACCGTCGCGAAGTCGTCTGTTAGCGTCTTCATAACGATAACCCACGGAGAGGCTGAGCCGCTCTCGTTGGCGGAGCTTTTGGACCGAGAAAATACGGCCTTTTCTATCGTTCATCAAGCGCCGAACGGTCAATGAACCTCGCTGTGCTGCCACAAATCGACGAGAAAGCAATATCGGAGCTCTGCGCGCATCAAAACTCATCCGGACGGCCGCTGCAGGAGGCGCATCGCTTCGCAAAGCCGAACAGCTGTTCTCTAAAGGCGTATGCTTCCGATCTGAGGTAGGCGTTCAAGAAAAGTGTTCATCGCAGAGGAAGATGCGGCTCTTAACTCTTTCGTTACCGTGGGAAAATGGGCAACTTTTCGTAGGTTTTTGTTGGTATTTTTTTGTAATAAGTAATAAAATGGTTATACTGTAATGCAATACATCAAAAGAAAGCTAAGTAAATGTACTTTTGACGTGTCAGTTTTAAAAACTCAACTTGGAAACTAATATGCAGAAAAAATCGTTAAAGATAACATTTCGTGCAAATTTGAAAGAACATTTGCAATCGTATGTTTACTACACAAAAGAAGTAAATCTGGAAAATATTCTGAAATATACAAATTGTTTCTATAGGAGACATCTACCTAACAGAAAAGTTTCACTGACCTAGCTCAACAACTGCACGAGTTACACTTGTTTACTTGTTGCCCAGTAGAAAGTGTCTTGTTCAGCCAGGTCGCACAGTTTTTTCTTTTTATTGCACAAATTGCTCACATACAGAAGCACAGTAAATATTAGTAAAAAAGGGAAAGAAATGGGCTATTGAACCATGTATATATGGACATATTGCGCTCGATGGTTGCTCAAGAAAAAAATCTTAACTGGGAAAGTACAGTGTCGCAGACGGCGCCAGAACATCATTATGTATGACTTCACTACACAAGAAATATGTGGAATTGTGTAATAAAAAAAAAAGAAGGGATCATCATCTGAATCACTGCTGCTAGAAGCAGCCAAATGATCGCTTCCAGATTAAACAGAATCGCCAGAAAGGCGTCGTTAGCGCGAGGGACCGGCAACAAAAGCGTCTGCCATCACAGACGGAGCGAACCACACAATTGGAACCGCGGCTTAAATCGCTGCCGCATGGGAAAAATACAAACTACGCAAAAAATGAAAGATTGGTGCCTAGAGAATACGACAAATGCCGCTGCAAGTCCATAGGAGCACTCATATTTTAAAAATAGCTTGTGGCGCGTATGGGTCACCGGTGACCCATGTCCTATGGACACGGTAACGAAAGAGTTAAACTTCTCAGATGACCTTGCGCAGCAATACGTCTCCATTGCATTTCCCACTGCGATTATAATAACACGCTTCAGATATCCAAGCCACGTTCTTTCTGCGCGACTTGTGCAACGCTGTGCTGCATTCCTCGACTCATTTCTTTAGCCACAGGTATCTTGCACGCTTCGCAATAGCGTATGGCGCAGTTTTTCGAAATAAACAAAGCA
>JALIZH010020940.1:0-12429 GCA_030522465.1 Rhipicephalus appendiculatus
ATGACTTGCATGCCACGCTCATGGCGTGCTCGCAGCCGTTTCGTTAGCTTGATATACACCAAATTTGGGACTGGACGAACATAAATGACAAGTGGTAATATGGAAATCATGACATGTCATGTGCGACATGACTTGCATGCCACGCTCATGGCGTGCTCGCAGCCGTTTCGTTAGCTTGAGATACACCAAATTTGGTATTGAGTGACATGACTGTATGACGAACATAAATATCAAGTGGTAATATGGAAATCATGACATGTCATGAGCGACATGACTTGCATTTCCCGCTCATGGCGCGCTCGCGGCCGTTTCGTTAGCTTGATATACACCAAATTTGGTATTGAGTGACATCACTGTATAACGAACATAAGTGGCAGGTGGTAACGTGAAAATATTGGCATGCATGTCATCTACAACGCCATTAACATGCCACGCTCATGGTGCGCTTGCGTTCAGTTCGCTAGCTTGATATACACCAAAATTGGTATTGCGCGACGTGACTGCATGACGAACATAAATGACAGGTCCTAACATGTAAACGATGACATGCAAATTATGTAAAGCATGTTTTGCTCCCTCCTGGCTGCTTCGCATTACATCGATTCCCACAGTGTGTGGGATCTGCCGGATTTTTCATTAAATTTTATTTCTTTAAAGACCGCGGGAGGTTATTAAATCAAGGGTAGGTTTATACGCAATGAAGTGTGAATTTCACAATATTTCAACGTGAATTCACTACGAAGACGTTATACGTAAAGGTTCACACGAAAGCGATAGCAAATATGTGGAATGAGCGCTCATCTTTTCGCTTCCCCAGACAAAAAAAATGAAGCTTATGACATAATAATACCCAGGCACGAAAATTTGCAGTTGTTTTCCTTATTTTCTTTTTTTTGCGTTAAATGAAAGACGAAGTCCCCAAGAGCCCCCCAAAACGTAGCGGTAAGCGCGAGCGCGGCCTGACAAACTGGTTATAACATGTCCTCAAAGTCTAGTTTCGGTTCCTATTTAAGACGATAATCTTTCTTGGGATACTTAAACGCAAAAATTTTGGTCTGGCTGTCCGTCTGTCTGTTTGTCCGTAACCTGATTCAGCTACTCGGCCAAAGTTTAACCACTTTCTGAACGCCCACCCATCTTGAACTGGTGTTTACGTTCATACTTGTGAACATATTCGATCAAAAAGCAAATACTACGCATACCTGAGGCGCAACATTAATATGCAAGTATCAGGTCGTGTGTTCTTTTATTAGAAAATACATAGACACGTAATTCTAAAGACCCAAGTGTTTTTTAGGCTGCGCTGAAAATACGACGCTTTGCACGAAAAGGCTCTGTGCCGACGATAAAGTGCTGCAGCTGGCAGTGGCCTCAGCACAAGCTCATGTTTTTCGATGGTGTCCATATCTCGCGCAGCGCCTCCTCTATTTTATCAATGCCATCCAGATGCAGCCAATTCAACGTAGAGTACGCGCTGTCTGAGGCAAGGCAAAACATCGTAGTACGGCCGGCACAAGACTATCGTCTTTCGACGACATTTGCAGCGAAGCACGCAGATACGCGGCCAATTTTTTCTTCCCTGACTTCACGGCATGGTATGAGTTTCACGACACGTGCTCGCGCCAGATATCCTGACGCTGCCACGGCCGTTCCGCTGCGTGCTCAGTTGGTGATGGACAAGATGCCATATTGAATTTTATTTAGTTACGCGCAAGCGTACATTATGTATGTCTTGCTACCTGAAGTCATCACCACCATAGCAATGCTGGCACGTAAAGTCACAAAAAATTGACATTGTGGCCTGACGTCATGCTAGTGTCGATGTCAGTGGGTACGCCATGCGAAAATCTACTTCAACCTTTTCAGACGCCAACTATGAAGAACTGTCTGTAAATGGGTCAAAATAATACAACGTTATTTCAAGGCACTCAGTATACTATTGCAACAAAAATAATGTCATAATATGTTTATTAATGTGTGGCATAGTAACTTATTCTGATTAAGTTTTAATTAAATATCTGTTTATCCTGAAGTCATACATGCTCTATTTTGGCATAAATAGGATGAAATCTCGGGCTAGAAATATAGTAAAAATTTATTTTCCCATATGTCCATTTAGAGCAAAGAAAAAGCATACTTTTAACATGGCTCGCAGGACGCGGCTCATCGAACGACTCGTCGAACGGGGTAGTGCCTTCAGCAATGTGATCATACGCAACAGTATACGCTGCGAAATGAAGTTAAATGAAGACAAATTATTATGCAGCAGGTTCAATCTATCCGAAGCTCAATGTATCTCGCTCTCTCTCAGCTCCTAGTTGATACAAGGAGCAAAAACAAATCATGTACACAATTGTGTACATAGCGTCTCAAAGGCTTAATATCAAAATAAAATATCAGTTTTATCTGAGCTTCGTACTTGCTCAGAGTGGTCGCTCTACACAGGAGGTTTAAATTTCGGAGTAAACTCGGCTTCGAAAATTGGTGTCAATACCATTCCATTGTGGCTATGGCCACGTGTACGAGTAACTTGCAGAGCATGACCAGTGCAAAAATACAGTTGATAGTAGTTTGCTCATAGTTAAAGGAGTACTGGCACGAATTTTAAGAATTTTCGGATTGTTGCTCTAAATGAAAGTACTGGTGTCGATAAACCTAAAAAGAGTGTCGTAGTGCATGGGAATGCATTGAATATATTTTTAATACCGCTACCATTAAACAGCAATTTCGTTTTCGGTATCGAGGAGGCGGCTTCTCAGTGACGTGTCAGAGCAGTGTGACGTCACGGGAAGACAGCAACTGGCGACGTACTAACGACAAATCTGTCATCTGCTCGTGGTGCACGTAAACAACGATGAGTTAATTGTCATCCAGTGATCCGGACAGTGATTTCTGCGATTTAGGCTACATGACGGACGCAGAGCTCGCGAACTCGGAACTGACTTGACTCGTCGGGATAATGTCCATTGCAGTGGAGCTGGCTTGCCGATGCTCAGCGACGAAAACTTTAAATCAAAATAAAATATTTTATACGTGTTGTCTGACTCCGGTGTGTGAGAGCGTTGACACTGCGCACCAAGGAAACGAAAAATGTCCCTCTTGCGATGTTCCAAAATCGTGTCAGTACTCCTTTAAGTGTGAACAATGCAGCGCAAAAAAAAAAAAATTGAGAGCCTTTCCTTTAACGGGAAATTGGACGCAAACGAGGCTTGGCGTGTGCCTGCCTGACTTACTACTTTTCTTTGTTTCTTTCTCTTAAGACGAAACAGTTAGATGCCTCATCAAACTTGGCCGTCGGCGGCAACCGTCCCGCCGTGCCGGGGACGAGTGACGTAAAAAAATCATCATCACGTGATGACGTCACCATATGACGTAATCGTGACGTCATACGACGTAACGCCACGTGATGTCATTGTAGCGCCCTCCATTGGGCGGCAAACAAAACCGGAGAGCGCGCGACCTCAGGAGAAGGAAAAAAAATCCACGCATCTCCATGAAGTGAATCACGACGAGTGGGCGAAGCTCAGGGTATCTTATGAGTGAGTAACCGTACGTTACCCGAGCGTTGCCCCATATAATGTAAATTGAGTGACATAAAGTGACAAAGAGTCGACGACAAAGCTAGGTCCTAAGGTCGACAATGTCTACGTTGAAGTAGCCGACGAGTATAAAGGGTTTGTGCTTGTAGGTGTTTTATATTGTTCCGTGAATATTATGATTAATATTAGTCTATTGTTACATCTTTCTTTTTATTCACATACACACATATGTTTCGACTATAGCAACGGTTTTCTATATAGCTTGACAGCGGACAGTGAGAGTCGACGACAAAGCTAGGTCCTAAGGTCCATAATGTGTACGTTCATGTCGCCGACTAGTATAAAGGGTTTGTGCTTGTAGGTGTTTTATATTGTTCTCTCACAATTATGATTGATATTAGTCTATTGTTAAAGCTCTTTTTTGTGTCTCACATATGTTTCGACTGTAGCCGTGATAACGGACACCGTGGACGGACAAGCCTCGCCCCTAAGGTGCTTCGCCCCTAAAATGAAGACGGGGCTTAGCAGTGGCACGTCTTGAAGCCACGGCTCGTGTTCCCCGCTCCCTTGTACATCGACGGAGAAGAAAAAAAGATGTCTGTCGGTTTCGAGTCGTCTTAGTTGAATGCACAAGAGATCTTTCATTTCTATCGCATTGCGCGGTGCTCCCCCTTAATTTTTCTTTCCTCCATTCCGCAAATTGGACCACCACCCATGTGCTTAGCACCGCAGCACAGAAGCTTTTGGGTGCTTGGGAACGTTTGGATCACGCCCAACGCAGCTTAAAGTGCTTGTTACGATTTCTGAGTGAGACAGGCTTAGATGCTCGTCTTTAGAGCATTTGCTAATGGAACTAATGTATAGAGACTTTCGTGCGTCTCCTACCCCGCACAGGACAGGGTGTGCAGTGACTCATTGTGCCATACCATAGTCAGCTTTCATCATGCCTCCCTCTATCTCTCTCTTTCCCTTTTCCCCTTCCCCCCCGTGAGGAGTAGTAGGCCAGAAACCTGCTTTCCAGGCCAACCTCTTCTCCTTCTTGCCATTAAACATCTTCTTCTTCTTCTTCTGTTCCTACCAACAACAACGACGGTAATGGCTGAAACAATGAAATGTTGCAACGTGTAACGACAAGCGACCTCGGTAAAATACCAGACTGCCATACCAGAAACGGCCGATCGTCGACAAGCCTACGATCGAGAGAGCATAAATTACAGAGGCGAGGGTGGGGCTCAGGACTTCCAGTACATCCCCCCCCCCCCGCCCCCTTAGACCCATTTTTGAGTTCACTGTCCCTTATAAGACGACTCAAAGGTGAAAACCATTTTAAAGACGATGGTCTTTCTTGGGATACTTCAACGCAGAAATTTTGGTCTGTATCTCTATCTGTCGGTATGTCCCTCTATTCAGCCACGCGGCCAAAGTTTAACCACTTGCTGAACGCCCAGCCATCCTTGCACAAGTGGCTGCGTTCATACTTGTGAACATCGTCGATCAAAAAGCAAATGTTAAGCATATCTGAGGCGCGAAATCAATACGTAAGTATTAGGTGGTGTGTTCCTTTAATAGAAAATACATAGATACGTAAATTCAAATATCCTAGTGTTTCTTAGGCTGCGCTGAAAATGCGACGCTATGCACGAAAAAGCCTGGCAGTGGCCCTGGGTTCTGCACAAGCTCATGTTTCCCGACGCGACTGCCAGATGGCGTCCATATCTCACGCAGCGCCTCCTATATTTTATCAATGCCGGCCAGATGCGGCCGATTCAACATAGAAGAGGCGCTGTCTGAGGCAAGGCAAAACATAGTAGTACGGCCGGAAGAAGACTATCGTCTTTCTACGACATTTGCAGCGAAGCACGCGGATACACGGCCAATTTTTCTTCTCGTGGTTTTGCGCTGCCTTCCGGATCGGACGCAACGGAAGCCTCCTGCACCTCACGTGGTTTTTCAGTGACTCCGGGATCGCACCGCCTTTGGCTAAGAGACGTTGTCATCGTACGTCACAGATTATGGCTACCTGTGACGTCATGTGGTGACGTCATCCCATTAAGGCGATCTATTGCATTCTCGTGTTGATGCCGACGATCACTTTTAGCGATTGGTGAGGTATCTAAGGCTTTCACCGTAATAAAATGCACCAAGGGATGGAAAGCCCAGTGGAGCGCGCGAGAGTGTTAAGTGGTGCAATAAAATAATAAAGTTTGCATGAACAAAGTGCCATTAAAGGGGCACTAAAGGGCAAATCGATTTTTCGCGTATTAGTTAAGTACAATTTCACAATCCCGAAAACACCACTCTTGCCGCGACACGACGCTTGGTAAGCGAGAAAACACGCGAAAAGAAAATGCGGGTGGAGACGCCACCTTGAGATTCCCGCACCAAAAACTGTGAAGTCATAGATTTTGAAGGCGTATACTGAGTCCTACGCAGCTTCTAATCGACAAAAATGAGGTGCATTGCCATCTGTGGGTGCCATAGACCTAGCATATGAAGTTTCAGAAAATTTCATCGAGCCAATGTCGTGAAAATACGAAAAATACATTTGGAATTTCTTACGTCACGCGTGCAGATAACGGCGCCAAATTTAAAAATGAAACTTCAACTTTGATTTTCTCCGCTAATAATGAACTTATGATAGTAAAACATATGGCATTAGAGTTCTCTGAGTGCAGTTTGTCAATCTAAACCAAGTCACTGCTTCGCTTTAGTGTCCCTTTAACTCATGCTAGACAGAGGTAACCGCAGGCCATTGTGAAAGGCTTTCGTTTTACCCCCCCCCCCCCCTCTTTGCATACACTTTCCATTTAATGTCCGCCATTTATCATAAAGAGAAGCTGGTATATTTTGCCTTCATCAATCGTTCCCCGCTGTTTACAGGTGTTCATCTATTCTGAAAGAGAATTTGCATTATCTGTCACGCCTGACTGCATACATCTTCCGCAGAACATATTCGGCTTCAATATGTTTAAACCGTACACAGCATTTCATACTCTAACGCTACTGGCACACTGATTCGTAATATACGCCTATACATTAATCACAGTTTAGGCACACTCCGAATTGTTTCCTAAAAACACGTTCATACGTTAACGTACGGGCGACTGTCAGACATCCGCGTACGCGCGTTCACAATTGTTTGCACAACGCGTTTTTTTTTTTAACAGCGGAACTGTTTAAGTCGGCAGTAATGTGTCCAAAGCGATCAAAAACAACAAAAAAAATCTATGCCGTGATGAAGTCACCTAGTGTTGCCTTGCAACCGGTTGCACAGCTGTGCGCCTGCTTCGGTAGCCCATGCAATGCTCCGCCACCAGCCCGCCTGCCTTCTTATTGGCTTCTTATTGAATTTATACCATTGGGAGCACTCCCTTATTCATTTATTTTCATCGGCTTGCACTCGTTTCCCCCCCCCCCCCCCTTTTTTTACGTTTTTTTCACCACTGGGGGGCAAAAATAGCCCGCCTGCCTGGACACTGCGCGCAGCCGCTCGGTCACGCCAGACGTGACGTCACGGTCAACTGCGCATGCGTTCCCCGGTTCTGTATAAAGCCGGCGGGTGGCGACGCCGCACGGCGCCAGACGCAGACATCGGGAGACCGAAGAAGGTTCGCACTGCCGATGAGGGAGCCGCTTACCGGGTATCGCGGCGCACTGTAAAAGCGAGACTGCTAAACTCGACTCGTTTAAAATACTCCACGGCGTAGTACGACCGAAACGCTGAGAGGCGACTGCGCCGGACTCGACCGGCACTTGACATCATTTGGCATCACTTTTCCCTTTCGTGGGGCCTCAAAATCGTGTCAGTACTCATTTAAAGGAGTAATGGCATGATACTGAGGCACCAAAAAAGGGACTTTGAATTTGAATTTTGAATTTTTATTGTTTCATCACAATACAATGTGATAGCAGGAGAAGGGAAAAGCCATTTGAATGGCTTGAGGGAGTCCTTCGCCCCCCGTGCAAAGACAGCAGCTCAGTTTCAGGCATGTTCTTAACATTGTGACACTTTCACACTGACATTAACACTGTAAAACTTCTACTGTAACATTGTAACAATTAACAGTGACATTTTCAGTTTGAATTTATATAAAGTCAAAACAATTTTACGCAAAGAGCCTAGGTTAAGAAAAGAACAGATCATACAAATCAGACAATTTTACATCACGAATATCAATTTGCTTATTAATATAATCATTTAATAATCGCGGAAGCTTGTTACGAGCCATTTGACGACCGTAACTAGTCCGACAATGTGGAACATTCCATGTCTCGGTTTTTCGTATGTTGTATGATGCTTCTTTCGGACACAACTTTACTATTCCCATGAAAAGAGAATCCTGGTGATCGCAATGTATTCGGTATTCTCGGAGCAATCTGTACACGTATAGGTCTTGTGTTTTAATTATTTTGAACCTTCTAAACAGTTCCTCAGAAGGATGCACAGTTGGTACATTTGCAATTATTCTCAAAAATCTCTTTTGCATAAGTAATAGCCGCAAGAGGTTCGATTGTGTAGTAGTCCCCCCAAACCAAATGGCAGTAGTTTAAATACGAGGCGAAAAGGGCATTATAAATCAATAGTTTCACTGGTTTCGGAATTAGATAGCGATTTCGACTCACAATACCAGTAATCGCACCTAACTTTTGTAATACTGCATTTACGTGATCATCCCACTGCAGTGATTTTGAGAAATGCACACCTAAAACCTTAATAGATTCAACCAGTTCTATCTGTGATCCGCGATAAACAAGGTTGTCTTTTGCAGAAACCTGCTTGCCAATAGAATGAAAAACCACGGCCTTTGTCTTTTTTGTATTTATTTTTAACTGGTTATTGGCTGCCCATGTGCTTAATTCTTCTAACACGAGGTTAGCTTTGTGAAAGAGGTAGTCAACTGATGGAGACGAAATAAATATGCTGGTGTCGTCAGCGTATATTACAAATTTGACATCCGAAGAAGTGTAGACTATATCATTTATATACAAATTAAAAATCAAAGGTCCAAGAATACTGCCCTGCGGCACTCCTGAGATAATTTTCTTTCTGTCTGATATCATTGCGTTCAAGGAGACGAACTGACATCTTTCTGAAAGGTAGCTTTTTAGTAGCTTTAGAGGAAGCCCACGAATGCCGTAGTGATCAAGTTTATGAAACAAAATTTCGTGATTTATGTAGTCAAAGGCTTGCGTAAAATCGACGAAAATACCAAGGACATAACGTTTTTCGTCAAATTTCTCCAATATGTACTCTTTCTGGTCGAGAAGAGCAAGTTCTGTTGAGCGGTGTTTTAAAAATCCATATTGACATTTTGTTAAGACGTACTTGCTACAAAAAGGATATAATCGTTTATAAATGATTTTCTCAAGACCTTTGGAAAATATCGGCAATATTGACACTGGTCTATAATTAGAGACGTCGGTTTTATCTCCTTTCTTATATAACGCCACTACACGAGCAACTTGCATTTTGGATGGGAAAACGCCTGTTGAAATACACAAGTTAAATATATATGTCAGCACTGAAGAAATCTTATCTATTACGTATTTGACAGGTCTTATCTGCAGACCATCCGCATCACAACTGCGACTGTTTTTAAAGCCCAGGAAAACTGCTCGAACTTCATGTTCTACCGTTGCTTCTAAAAAGAGTGTCTTTACATTATCAGGATCTAGACTTGTGTAAAATGCACGTGGTCCGGTGTCAAAGTCCCGGTACACAAAGTAGTCGTTAAATACATTTACCATGCGATCACCACTGATAGTTTCCCCAGCATGTGAAATTTCCGTCACCGATTCTTTTTCTTTGTTCCGTCCAATAAGCGAGTTCAATCTGTTCCATAATACATCTGTTTGTTTAAAACAGGAAGAAAACAGATTAAAGTAATACATTTCTCTCGTCTTTTTTAACTTCTTTATCTAGGACATTTCTAAACCGTTTAAATTCAGCTAGGTCAGTTTCATTACGCGTACGCATAAATTTCTTAAATAAACGATCTTTTTTGTCAATTTTGCGCAAAAGCTCCCGTGTCATCCATGGTTTTCGACAACCTTTCTTCCTTTGCGAACGTTTGTGGAAGAAGTGCTTTTTGTACACTGCCGTGAAACAACTCAGAAAAGCATCATAAGCAGCATTTGCATCGGTCAAATGATAAACATGGTCCCAACATACATTATTGAAATCCGAATAAAAGGCATCCAGAGCTTTTTTTTGTGTGTGACCAGATATGCACTATCAACGCTCTGCACACACCGGGGTCAGACAAAACGTATATTTTACTTTGACTTTAAAGTTTTCGTCATCCAGGATCTCCAAGCCAGCCTCACCGTAATTACGTATTATCACGACGAGTCAACAGAATTCAATGGGTTTGCGAAATCTGCGTCCTGCATGCAGCCTAAATCGCAAAAAAAAAGAAAAGAAAAGTGTCGCAGTCGCTGGACAACAATTCACTCATGGTTGTTTCCATGATCCATGTGCGACTGACAGCAAATGACAGAGCTCTTGTTAGTATTTGGCGAGCTGCAGTCTTCTCATTACGTCAGATCTGTTGGCACGCCACTGCGAAGCCGCCCCCCTCGATACCGCAACCGAAAGTACTTTTTTTTTTTTAAGGTAGCGGTATTAAGCATATACTCAAAGCATTCCCAAGCACTACGACACTGTTTTTAGGGTTCTCAACCCCCCGTGTTTTTTATTAGAGCAACAAGCCGAAAATATTTAAGTTTCGTGTCAGTAGTCCTTTAAAGCCACGGGGCCAGTAACGCGATCTGATTTTAATTGCACAAACCAGCAGCGGGAAAAGCGTCTCTAGGTTCTGCGTATCTATGTAGGCCTGGCCTTCCACGCCCGGGCCGCGCGTGTTATTGAAACAAAATTTACTCCCGATTCACTGTTTCGACATCATGCACGAATATTCGAACAATAGCTTCTTTCTCACAATTCTGACTGAAGAATGCGCAGCAGCAGAAGCGAATATTTCTTGTCATTAGTGCACAGAGTTGCCACTTGCGCTTATAAGAAGCGGATATGGGCTTTTTTTTTTTTCGCCGTCACTTGTGGAATTTTCTAGTCGTATCTCGCGTTTTTTTTTTTTGTCTTTTTCCAGCGAATATAGTTATTTTGAAGTAATGCATGTTGTTGGGCTAGTTGGTTAATCGATTTTGAAGACATGTTTTAACTGCGCGAAGTTTATAAATGTTGTACCTTCGTGAAATAAACACAGTTGGAAGTCTACGCTTTGTGTGTGCGTGTTCTACGTGTCTAACGTGTTGTCGTCTTCGCGCAGTTAAAACATGTCTTGAAAAAAATAGTTATTTTAGTGATCATCCATTCACCACTAGCGCACTTCCCGCTCATTAATAGCGTGTTTGTCGATGACCTTGAGCAGTTGAGTGTTGAAGTCAAACATAAGTCGGGGGAATCGGCAGGTAACGTTAATCACGCATTAACTAACGTGCATTCAACCGAAGGGAGAATGGAGACAATGTTAAAAAGTAAATATGTGCTTTTGTTCATAGTTGCGCATATCTTCGCTGTACAAAACAAAAACATTTTTTTCAACTCGGCTTCGTATTTGAGTGACATTTTTTTTTATTATAAATAAAAACATTTTCAAGAATGGGAAAATTCATTATATTTCAGTTTTTTTTTTTTTTTTTTTTGTTCTTCGCGAAACTTGTGCCCCCTTTTTTGGGAGGCTTCTTTTGCGATGTTTATTTGCTTGTTAGCTCGGTAACATCTCGCAACTCTGTGAGTGGATGAATTGTGCACTCCGCACTTGCGGATAGTTGTTGTGCTCTTCCGTATGAATTATTTATCACAGTTGGCAAACGCCTATATAGGCGAAACGTGTGCGATTGCATCTGTCTGCAAGGAAGAACAATGGACGTAAATACGCGAGTATCAGCCATGGTAAGAGTGCACGCTTCATGAAAAACATAACAAAAGAATGAATCAAAAGCTCCAAGAGCGATGGAATCAACAATATTGAGAAAGAGACAGAGAGAGACAGCAATAATAATAATAATAATAATAATAATAATAATAATAATAATAATATCTGGGGTTTTACGTCCCAAAACCTCGACAGGATTATGACAGACGCCGTAGTGGAGGGCTCGGGAAACTTCGACCATCTGGTGTTCTTTAAAGTGCACTGACATCGCACAGCACACGGGCCTCTACCATTTCGCCTTCATCGAAATGCGACCGCCACGGCCGAGATCGATCCCGCGACCTTCGATTTCACTAAAAACAGCGCCATGTGCGCTAAAGTACGCTAAATAAGCAAGCCTTTCTTCTGCAGTTGCCCCTATCCTCTGGTAGTTATTTCGTCTCCGCCAAAAAATCCACTACTTGCTGCACACAAAGCTACACCGCCAAGCCTAAATATATGCTAACATAACATCATTGTGTGCGCTGGATAACGAAGTCATGTTGACTAAGCATTCGACAAGTTGACTCCCTTCTTTATGTTTCATAAAGTGTTTGTGAAAATGGCGCCGAGTTTGATGTTTTTGGAACATGCCCTAATTTATATCCATCTACAAGATGGAGGGTTGGGGAAGAGGGCCCAACTTCCTACCCCTCCACAATTTTCATAGCTTGTATTTGTCTATATATACAGTTGCACATACAAACACACGCACGTACTTACATTAAGGGAGGCAGACATCTCCCTAAATAATGTCTTCGCAAAGCCCCAACCTGTGGCAAGTTTTTTTTTTTCTACATGCAATTGTCCGGCACGCCATTTAGTTTTGTCCCTTTTTTAAAGAGGTTCGCAATAAAAGTCAACACATCAACCGTATTGTTGGTCATGGGCAGGCGATTACGGCTATTACTTTGCATTAATTCATCTGAATTTTTTTGTACTTGAAGTTGTTA